>JAINUG010000247.1:250000-360000 GCA_029706075.1 Aldrovandia affinis
TGTAAAAGAACAGGGACAGTGCGATATCGGGCCTCTGGAGAAGGACTGATGTTTCCTCTCACAGTACAACAGTGAAACCCGACACTGGCTCTTCACAGGTAAAGTTTCGTATCAGACTGTAGGACTGAGTCTTTACATTTCAGTAATTGGAGAAGTATTTCCATGAGGGGAAAAGTCCCTATTGAGCGTTGTTTTGGGCGATAAGGGATTTCGCTGACGGAATATAGGACATTTTTCTACCTTTCCTCATGTTTGTTTTGAGTCATGTTCTGACCGAGGGCTCAAAACACATATCACATATCCCATGCAGTACTGCAGCACTTCAGCCCTCTCCGTCCTTCACCCTCCTTCTCTCTCTCTTTCTCCTTCTTTCTCTCTCTCGCTCTCTCCCTCCCTCCCTCTGTCTCCCTCTCTCCTCTCTCCCTCCCTTGCTTCCTCGCTCTCTCTCTCCCTCCCTCACTCACCCCCTCTCCTCTCTCTCCCTCTGAGTCTGAACCACAGCCCTGGGCTTTTGAGGAACAGGAAGTGCATTCACGGCATCTCAATGACACACTTCACTGTGCCAGAGCCCGGGCTACGCTACCTTTTTTTCTCAGGCACGTTTCCTCCCCCCAAAATCACAGGGCCCGCGAGGAAGAGGCGGCCATTTCGGCTCCAGCCCTTTTCCTCTCCTCACGCCGAGACCGTGCGTTTATTTCCCTTCCCTCTGTCTGTGGCGGCTCTGCTCTCACCTTGGTGATACGGCTATCCTTCCAACCGCCACCCCCGCCCCCACCAAAAAACGCTGCCCCCCCTCTACCCCACCCTGGAGCCTTGAGCTCTTATTAACTCGGATAATCTGCACCGCGGTATTGACGTTGACCGCCGGCCAATCAAAATATTTGAAGGAAATGTTTATTTTCTTGAGCGGATCGCACCAGCTGCTTGCTAGCCTGGCTGAATGACCCCATTTATGTGTAAGAATTTGCCATTGTGGAGTGAGCCCCGGGCCGTCCAAGTACCTGGACCACTGACCTGGGGGCCGGGGTGGGGGGGGGGGGTCTGTCACCCGGGGCCTGTCGCCTGACGGACCAGACGTCCCCAGAGTCTGACCCTCCTCAGGGCCGGCATCAGTCACGCATTGTCTGCCTGAACCTCTGTGGCCCCAACCGCATGTCCTGTGTGTGTGTGTGCCAGGAGTTACACACTCTACTGCTGTCCTGTGGGTGTGTTTGGAGTTACACACTCTATCCTGCCCCTGTGTCTGTGTGTGTGCTCCCGCTTGCTCGAGTTCACAGTACCTGTACAGGTAAATGGTGTGGCAGGTCTCATTGGGCATAGTAATATACCTCTGTGGGTCTGTTCACTTCCTGGATCTGTGTCACCCTCAGCCCCAACCTCAGTGTTGCCCACACGTTCACACACAGAGACACACTGTAGCACTGAGAAGACAAAATGGCGGATTTGGAATTATTTTAAGTGGCATGGAAGCATGTGCTTCCTTTCATAAATATGAGTGTTTCTGTGTGTGTGTGTGGGGGTGTGTGTGTGGGGGTGTGTGTGTGTGTGTGTGTGCCTACATGCCTGTGTGTGTGGGTGTGTGTCTGTGTGTGTGTATGAATGCCTGCGTACGTGTGTGTATGTGCGTACGTGCTTGTGTGCATGTGTGTGTGTGTGAGAGAGGGAGTGTGTGTGTGGGCGGGTGTGTGTGTGTGTGTGTCTGTGTGTGTGGGTGTGCGTGTGTATGAATGCCTGCATGCGTGTGTATGCACTTACATGTACTTGTGTGCATGTGTGTGTGTGTGGGTGAGTGGGTGGGTGTGTGTATGTGTGTGGGTGTGTGGGTATGTGTGTGTGTGTGTGTGTGGGTGGAGTGTGTCTGTGTGTGGGGGTGGATGGGTGTGTGTGTGAGCACGTGTAGATGGCAGGTCAGAGGATTCACTCTGTCTCATACACTGTACATGAGCGTTTGCTTGCAACAACTAAGCCCACTCAGACCGAGAGCAAACAGACACTATTTGCATGTCAAATAGTCAGATACCTGCAGTGTGGTGGGCTGAGACTGTGTGTGTGTGTGGATATGATAGTCAGATACCTGCAGTGTGTGTGTGTGTGTGTGTGTGTGTGTGTGTGCAGTAGGTGGGCTGAGACTGTGTGTGTGTGTGTGTGTGTGTGTGTGTGTGCAGTAGGTGGGCTGACTGAGACCTGTGCGCCCCTCTGCTTGTTGCAGTGACAGATTAATGTATCAGGTGTGAAGCCGCCTCTCACCCCGCGCTGTCCAGGTGTGAGGGCCCAGGTATCAGTCAGGGCCAAGCTGCAGTCTGACATGTTTTCCTTTCCAATCTAACAGTCTGACGAGACTTTTCTTCTGCTCCTCCTAAGCGCTAAATAAGCAATGTCCCCCCACCCCCCTGCAGACAGCCCCCACCCCACCACCACCCCCACCTACACTACACACTACAGACACATACTTTCTCTCTCTCTCACACACACACACACACACACACACACACACCTGCACTACACACAACACACTACAGACACACACTGTCACACACCCACCCCCGGTACACACTACAGACGCACAGTCTCTCTCTTACACCCTCCCACTCACACACACCCTCCCACACACACACACACACACACACACACGCACACACACAGACATTCTCACATATTCCTCTAACTATGTGACATCCTCATAGTTTCCCTCTCTCGAATTAGGCAGAGGTGCATGACATCATAATTATAGTTAAAAAAACAATTAAGGATTGTTATCTTTTAACCCTCCAGTACCGACCGCTAGAACAGTCGGTTGCCATGATTAAACACATTCCGTGAAAGATATTTACAGCAGCGAGTATTACGTTTTGATGATTGAAATGGATTGTGAAAATGAGGGAGGGGGGGAAAAAAACGAATAACAATAACAAAACATGAAGTATTTCAGTCTGCCATGGTGTTTTGTGTTCACGTCTACGCTTTGTTTAAATAGTAAGGCGATTTGATTGCGCTGAACCTGCTAGCGGAGCATGCATCAACATATTCTGTGTGTTGCAATTCTGCTTGGCCAGAATGTTGTGTGTCTCCTGACAGTGGTGACGGGGAAGGGTAGAGCAGCATTTGAACACCCCACGTGTATTTAGATTCCTGATGATTAATGGCTTGTTTTTCGCCTGTTTTCCAGCTCTGTGGCCGGAGCAGATTGACCCTTCCAGTTTGAAAACATGCAAGGTGGAGGATGAGCTGAGATGGTCAGGTAAGAGAGACAGCACACGAGTCTATCCTCTTTTTTCTTTCTCTCCCTCTTTCTCTTTCTGCCCCTTCTTCTCTCTCTCTCTCTCTCTCTTTCACTCTCTCCGGGACAGCTCACAGCAACAGGAAGTTAAAACACTTGGTGTAGGTTTCCATGGTTCCTGCTCTCCTTAGGTGACCCAAAATGTGTGTGTGTGTGTGTTGTTGACTCAATGTGAGGCCCAATCATGAAGCAGCAAGGGAGGGCGTGGCACACAACTAAAGATTGGCACAATTACTACTCTGTCTTGACACGCATGCAGAACACACATTGCTTGATTTTTGAGGCTGGGGTTAAACACACACTCACACACGGCACCGCAAGGTCTTGGCTGCGTTCAGGATCTTGACTGCACGCGCGGAATAGGGAGGAATGAGCCCATTGGTGGGCCAGGAAATAAGTAGAGAGGGAGAGAGAGAGGAGGAGAAGAGGAATGAGAGAGAAGAAGAAGAAGAAGAGGAATGAGAGAGAAGGAGAAGAGGAATGAGAGAGAAGGAGAAGAGGAATGCGAGAGACAGAGAGTGACTCTCTTGGCGTGGAAGCAGGGCGTTGTTGTGTTGCGAGTGCTCGGTTTGCCCTCAGGTGCCTCTTCCCAGGACATTCCTCAAATACCCTTCTGCCCCGGCGCCGTGCCAGCTGAGTCACCCGCGAGGGAGCCAGGGGGCTCTGCCACAGCACTGACCCCGCCCTCCCGCCATCGCCGCTCCATCCTTCCACATCCACTCCACCCCCCACTCCTCAACCTCCACCCCCCCTATGGGAGCTGGGAGCCACGCCCCCAGATTGGCCCCCCCTGAAGACAGGGGCCACATTCTCAGGTGCCCTTGTTCAGCGGGAGTTGTTCTCCTGGGCCGAGTTAATGGCTCCTGATGAGGTACTGTCTGAGGCTGCAGGCACAAGGGCATGAAACTCTCCAAACACAAACCACATAATCCCATAATGAATATCATAACACTCCATGTGTGTGTGTGTGTGTGTGTGTTTGTATGTATGTGTGTGGGTGTGTGCGTGTGCATGTGTGTATGTGTGTCTGTGTGGGTGCGTCTGTGTGTGCGTGTGTGTTTGTGCGTATGTCTGTAAGTGTGTGTGTGTGTGTGTGTGTGTGTGTGCGTGTGTTTGTGGGGCGGCGGTAAGTTATGTCTCCTTAGAATTGTGGGGGAAATTTCTTGCAACACGCGTGGCGGAAATTTTACCCGGAAATATAGAATTAGAAAAAAATACCCTCCTTTTTTTTTTTCCATTTACATTTTTTTTTTTTTGCATCGTTGTCATAGACCAATCAGACTTGTTTTAAAAATCTAGAAAAGAAAACTCTTCCGCCCCTTTATAAAAGTAAAACAAAAGCCAAAAAGCAACCTATTAATTACATTTATAACGACTATTAGTACTATTATTATTGTTCCTTTTAAAAGCCCACACCCCTGTGATGTAGCGGCTGGCAGTGTAACGTAACGGTTAGGGAGCTGGACTTAGAGGTTGCACTGCCGTTGTACCCTTGAGCAAGGTACTTAACCTGAATTGCTTCAGTAAAATATCCAGCGGTATAAATGGATTGTATGTAAAGAATGTAAACTGTGTAAGTCGCTCTGGATAAGAGCGTCTGCTAAATGCCTAAAATGTCATGTAGAGTACGGCCGCAGGAGAGCCAGGTGGCGACGTTTGCGCGGCTCCCTAGCGCCATGAGGCTGCGCGGTTAGCGATGTGCGCCGTTGCCGGGTGGCCCGTGGGAAAAACGTCAGCGCCTGGGTTCAGCAGGGAGGACTAACCTCAGGGCCCCGATCTCCTACAGCCACAGACGCTGTTTATTTCTGACTCCATCTTCGCCGCGGTTTGCGGAAAGAGCCTTCCCTGTCATCTTCTCCCGCGAGCTCCAGTTATTCAGGGGCTTTTGCTTTTATATTATCGTTCATTTCTGTGGCTTTTTTTTACCCCCTCGTTGGACTCGTCCCTCTTCAAACACTAAAAAAATCATTGGGGGGGGGGGAATTGGACGTTGTAAAAATCAGAAAGCTCATCGCTAGCTTGGAGACGTTGAGTTGATATTTTTTTCCTTCGTCGGAGGCCAGAGGGCTTGAGAAACAGAGCAGGCCGGCCAGAGGCCTGTGGCGTTTGTGTTTCCTCGCTGGAGAGCGTGTGGTTTCAGGGAGACGGAGGAGAGGGAAATCTCCCTGAAAAACCAACAGTCTGAGGTGTGGGCCTCTGTCACCAGGCGGCCGCATTTGCATGGGCCCCATTTCCATAGGTGTGATCAATGACAGTTTGCCTGAAACATAGATAAACATTTCGCAGGTGAGTGCCTGAAATTTGAATGCCGCCCAGGGCCGGCAGGCCCGCCTCATGTTAACTACCGAAATCAGTTTCTGCCGTAACCAAATCGCCAAGAAAACCTCCCGGCTCGTCGAAGGCTGACACGCTTGAGTGTGGATTAGTGGACTTCTCGGAAACAGACGGGGGGGGGGGAGGCGGGGGATTAAAAGGGGAACGCAGTGTTCTTAATAAAAAAAGATAATTCCCCCCTTTGAGGGCACACCGCCGACACTGGGCCCTGCCAGGCCTCCGAGTTACATCCCCGTCCTGCACCCACAATTTAGCCAAACGCGTTTCAGCTGCAATTAATGGAGATCATGTGTGTGGTGCCCCCCTCCCACACTGTATCGCAATCCCAAGGCCCTGTCTCTATGGCAGGCTTAGTGTTAAAGCCTATATTTAGATGGGGGTACGCCCCAGTTTTCGGGAGTCCTGCAGGAGTTAGTGAGCAGGACTCAGCCTCGTCCCGGATCAACATCAGAAAAGTCTTGGATTTTTTTTTCCCTCGCGTGAAATCAGATACCAGCCTTTACTCTGTGCTGGACGTTTCTGGAAAAAGAAACAGATCCAACACCCCCCTGCAGGCCCCACCAGAAAAAGAGAATTTCAACAGTAGACGAAGTGTTCAGAAAAAAGGAGGAAAAATAAAAATCCGTGGAAATTGCACGGAACTGTTTTTCAGAAAGAAAAAAATAAAAAACTCCAGCGCTCCCAGACGTGGGGGGAAGACGTCTCAACGAGATTGTGGCACGCAAGTTGGCCAGTCTCCACCCCGAGGGCCAGTGCGTGCGAACCCTTGATTTCTCACAAAAACTGCTTTCTCTGCCCTCAAAAAGCCACATTTCACACACTTTGGGTCATGGGAGCACTTCCTGTCAGAGCTGGCACCAAAGAAGAAGACCAATGGGGGGGGCAGGGCAGGGAGGGGCGGGGGGGTTGCGGGGCTCAACCGCCCCAAAAAAGCTCCTTAGAGACACAGGTGTGGACCGCCCCCCCCCCGTGCCGGCAGCCTTGCCGTTGGTCATATCACGCTTCAGTCATATCGGGTTACCTGCGTCGTTCCCATTGGAGCAGGCCACCATTCCTTCAGATCGACATGATTCGGGATCGTAACCTGCCCCCGAAAACAGACGGCCAAAAAAAAAAAATGTTTAAAAAAAACGTAAAAACCCGCTGGCGACGATGAGATTGCAAAGCTCTCAATGTTCCCCACGCTGGCTCAGGGTTCTCTCTTTTATTCCATCGCCCCTGGAGACCACAGTGCGCTCTGCCCCTTGCCATGGAGAAACGCAGTTACAGCAAATACGTTTATTTAAGAGAAAAAAAACAGATGTTCTTTTGTAGAAAAAAATAAAATAAACCTCACGACTTCCAGAGCCTAGAATTACACGAGCATAAAAATCCCCTCACACAGCTACCCGTTTGAGCATAAGTGCACGCTACAGTGTTCAAAGTGTTTCCTGAAACACATACGAAACGTGTGTCCTTTCTTACGAATATACAAACACATAACTCATTAAGGCTTTCGTATCTTTTAATGAGCATTACAAAATGTGTTTTTTGCAATATAATGTAACATATAAAAAAAATTACAATAATGTGGTGTGCTGTGTTTTAAATATTTCCAAGACATGCACAAAAAATGTGACAGATTTACAAAGGCATACTTTGTGTTCTTGATTTTATATTTGAATCATATTTCTTTTTTTGGTAAAGATACGCTATAGGGGACATGGGCTAGATTACGGTCGCTAGAGGGAAAGAGGGAGAGAGGGAAAGAGAGAGGGAAAGAGAGAGCGATAGAGAGAGGAGGGTTTGAAGAGAAAGAAAGAGAGAGACGGTGGCCGGCGGCTAAGTTCCACTCTCTGTACGTAATTCTCGCACGCTGAAGATAGGTGGCAGCACAGAGCAGTTGTTACAGGGCTCGTTGAGGTTGAGTTGAGCCACGGGCCTGTGAGAAATGAGGAGGACGGCCGGTTAAAGACGCCGGCTGATCCTCAACACGGCACCGGGGGCGTGTGGCCCACCGGGAGCTGCGTCATCCCGCCATCGCTAAGAGACAAGCCGCGGACCCGGCCGACCGGCCGCTTGGATTACGGTTAAGAGATGGATCAGGGCGGCTGTCGTGGGGCATTAGGACAAATTGCCCCTGGGCGAGGGTGGTTACTGCTGACCTGCAGAGCAGAGGGAGGGGCCCGCGTTGACCTTTACACAGTGTTTCACACATGTGTTTATTCACGCCACGCCGGGGCCCACTTCTTTCACTCCTATAACCCCCCACCCACACACACAGCATGCATCTCTCTCTCTCTCTCCTTCTCTCTTCTCTCTCTCTATCTCCCCAACTGCCTTGGTTTCTCTGCCCCTCCTTCCGTCCTTTATGTCCCAGCTCTTTCTCAGTCTCCTTCCGCCCTGCTCCTTTAACATCATGTGCCCGTGCTCTCTCTCTCTCGCTCTCTCTCTCTCCCTCCATCTCTTTTCCTGCGTGAGAAGTGAACACAGTCTTCCCTCTGTTCTCACATCTCTCTCTTTATCTTTCTCTCTCTGTGTCACTGTTTCTCTCTCTCGCTACCTCTCTCACCTCCTCTCGTTCTCCCTCTATCCCTCTTTCTACATGCCCCCCACCCCCACCGTTTCCATGACTTGGCCTTGTATGCACAGAGAGCTCTTAGCGCTGTTAGTTTTGCCACTTCCTGTTTGAGTTCTTCCTTTAGATTTATAGCCAGTGTCACACAACAGCCAAATAAGCTGTCGCCGTTTACACACAGTCCCCGGCAACAATGCCTCCATTGATTGACACGGAAAAAGAAGATCCTCGTCGTTGCTTACATTTTCAGTGTTTGTTTTTTAATTTTTTTGGATGGGGTGGGGGTTGTGATGGTTATTCTCTCAGGTGGGGCACCGAGTTGTACTTCCTGTGTCCTGTTTGCTGTTTGGTAAGGTGCGAATTGCAAACCGCAATTCGCACCTTATTTCTGAGAGCGTTCAGCCACCTCCTGTCTGTTTGGCCCAGATTAGCCTTTTCCCTGCTGTCTTCTGTTAGAGAATCGGCTCCTGACCCCAAGCTGCAGGGAAGGTGTCAGAATGTTTTCACTTCCTGTCCGGGAGTAGAACTCCGGCGCGCAAACCCATAAATAAACATCGCCACAGAGTAAATATCTGTGAGCCCCTCCTGTGAGATTGCACCTTGTCATGACACGCCAAAGTCAGGGATTACACCCTGCCGTGATACGCAGAGATCGGAGTTTACCGTGTCGTGACATGCAGTTTATATTCTGTCCTGACATGATCAAATACGTACCTTTGACAGAATGACGCATAGACCGAGAAGGCGCCGCAGTGATGTGGTTCAGCGACGACGGACGCGATGGTCCGACGCTTTAATTGAACTGTGTGTTTAATGAACCTGAGGGTGTGGCGCTTGTGTGCTTAACCTGAGGGCGCGGTGTTTGTGTTTCTCAGGGACCTCTGCCGAGCTGTTTAACCAGCGCACCTCCTTCCCGTCGCTGTCCCCCCTGACGGACCCCCGCTTCTCCGACCCCCGCATGCACTACCCGGGGGCCTTCACCTACTCCGCCAGCCCGTCCGGCACGGGCATCGGGGGCATCAGCATGACCGGCATGTCGGCCTCCTCCCGCTACCACACCTACCTGCCGCCGCCGTATCCCGGCAACCAGAACCAGAGCGGCCACTTCCAGCCCAACTCCTCCCCCTACCACCTGTACTATGGCACGGGCTCCGGCTCCTACCAGTTCTCCATGGTGACAGCAGGCGGCGAGCGCTCCCCCACCCGCATGCTCTCCTCCTGCCCCGGGACGGCCTCGGCGGGGGGCGGCAACAACCTGATGAACCCCAACCTCAGCAGCCAGAGCGATGGGGTGGACGCCGACGGCAGCCACAGCAACTCCCCCACCACCATGACCGCCTCCGGCAGGATGGACGAGTCCGTGTGGAGGCCGTACTGACCACCGGGCTGGGCGAAAACACGCAGGAGCCATAAATAAACACCCGTTTCCACTCCCCCCACTTCATAAAATAAGGAAGAGAAAAAGGAGATTTGAAAATAAGTAGTGCTGCATGTTGGACACTTTTTCCCCACCACCCTACCCCCCCCAACTCAGCTTTATTCTGCTCAACATGTTGACCAAAGACATCTTCCCGATTTCATGGGTCCTGAAAAATAAATAGTATATTCAATATGGAAAAAAAACGAAAAACTTTTTTTTAACGTTTTTCTGTTTTTTTTAAGCAAAAAGAAAAAAGGTACTCTCCCCCAGAGATGGCACCCATCTTTGAGTCTCTGCGATCAAAACCACAGCAAAGCGCGCCGCGCGGCCTCTTAAATGGGTACAGCAAAAATAACCTGTAAATAGACGCAACGGTGTAAAAAAAAAAACTCTCTTTATCTTTTTATCAGTGTGAAACTGGATGATTAAGAAAATCAAAAACGCTTTTTTCCAAAGAGAATAAACCGTCTGAAAACTCATCCTCGGCATGGCGCACACCTCGGGGCAACAAAAACCCTGCGAACGAGTTGAACACAACAGTGGGTCAGCTCTCTCTGAAAGCCCCAGACCTGCACCACAGCCTAACACCCCCCAACCGCTCTCGGACAGACATGCACCAATTACCAAACCCAACGTCACTTGCCCTCAGGACAGCTATTGTACAAATGAACAGCGTAAAACAAACCTGAAAAAAAAACTTGATCTTATTTTTCTTCTGTTATCCCCACGCTCCCTTTGTTGCCACGGTGAGCTGAAGGGCCTACACCAGCTGACGTGATGCGTGGACCACCTTTTAAAGACTCTCTTTTTCTGCTGTACCTGTGCCACGCGAGGTGGCTAACATGTTTCATTCTGTCTGTGCAGAAGATGGGAGACCAAAGCAGTCTTGCTTTCTTCTAAGGTGACACATCATTGGAATGGCCACCACCCATAGACCCAGTGCCACCTTTCTGGCAGTCCAGCTACAGGTGTGCTGGTGCCCAGCAGGTGCGCATGCTGGTTGTTCTTATATCGTGCGTGGTCACTCAAACTTCCTGCCAGATCCTGCCACTTCCTGTTTGTGTGTTCCCACGGTGGACAACGATAGACTTTAAACCAAAGAAATAGACTGGTCGGTATCTTAGCATGAGGAATTGTAGCAGCTGGGACAACATAACAGACACTGAGTCAAGTGGTTACCGGAGTAGAAAATCGGGTAAAAAAAAAAATGATTAAAAAGCTTAAGAAATAAAGCCAGAGAGAGGTAGGTTTTTTTTTTTTTTGGTTTTAGTTTTTTTAAAGCATGAAACATTTATGAATTACAGATATTGTCAATATTTGTCTCCCAGGTCTATTTTGTATTGTTAATTATTAGGATTTCTTTTTTTTTTTTTCTTGTTTGGGGCATGGCTTCCACCAACCAGCTTGTTTTGCTTTGTTTTTAAACTGGATAATATGGTTTGTGTGTTTGTATTTATATGAGCCAACTAAGAGGAGCTTTACACTTGGCGTGTTGCTGGGTCGAAGACATTTAGCATTTCTCTCCTCTTTCTTTTTTAAAATCTTTATTTGTTCGTTCATTTGTTTGTTTGTTTGTTTGTTTTTAATATGAGATTGGACTTTGAGCTACTGTAATATATGAATTCTAAATTATGAAAAAAAAAAAGAACAAACAGAAAGCCAGACAATTATACTTGTTTTCCATTGTAGCTTCTATGCACTAAAAAAATGTTTATTTAAAGAATCGGCTGTTATGAACCACAAAGCGAGTCTCGTTCCCTGGAAACGGGCTTTACCCCGAAAATGATCACGGTTGTGCGGGAGAACCCGTTAACTCCGCGGCCCCTCTTCCACTCGGTCGGGTGTCGTTTCTTTAAATTACACACCTGATTGCTTCACTCTCTTCTCCCAGAAGAGACGTCGTTGAGGAGCCTGACTCTCCCTCTTGCTTTGCACTATAATTTGCTTGGTTTCCTCTGGTCGCGCGATGTGAGCTGGGCCTGTCTGGCAGGAGACACTGTTACAACGGGAGGCGATGCACAAGAGAACTGCACCAAAGTTTCAGTCACACAATCCCCCCCCTACCCCCCCAATAACGACAGAGCTAGAAACAGGAGTAAAATTCAGCCCCCTCCCAGCTCCCCTTCCCTCGTTTTAACGGCAGAGAAACAGCATATTTGGTTTTTTTCTCTTACCCTTCATTTCTTTCCCTGTCAGCATTCACAAAAAAAGTGTTTAAAAAAACGTGTTTGGCTGACTCATATTTAAATATATATATATATTTAAAGAACGTTTACAGAAGCAATTCTCGATTGGGTCGCTGAAAACACCCTTACTGTAAAGGACACCATGGCTGACCTTGCTCAGCGCACGCCATGCCCTCCCACCCTGAACTCGCACCAAAACTGCAGGAGGTGAGAGAGGAGGCCTGCTAGACCATGTCCCCTTACAGGCATCCCCATGCTGTTATTTCACGTCCCCTTATAGGCACCCGTATGCTGTTATTTCACATCCCCTTACAGGCACCCCCATGCTGTTATTTCACGTCCCCTTATAGGCACCCATATGCTGTTATTTCACGTCCCCAGAGAAGCTATAAAGGGTGAGGATAAGGAGGGGGGGAGAGAAGGGCGGGAGAGTGACTTATTGGTAGCGGTCAGCCAATTAGGGAGATACTGTTACACACACAAAGGAAAGATCTGACTTTAAAAGAACTCCTGTCAGACTAGGCCTTTAGTCTTTGTGAGCCTTAAAGCCTTTTTGAAGCCTTGATGGTGACTTTTCTCTTTTCTTTCTTTCTTGTAATTTATTTATTATTAGCAGTGGGGCTGGAGGCTCCTCACCTGATGGAAGCGTCTGTACAGAATATCTGTGACCAAATGATGATGCAGTAGCACTTATGGCCTGGTATCGGGTGACATGTTTTAAAACTTTCGAAGGGGGTTCCTTTTTTTGCCTTCTGGAGCGGGTGGGTTTTGGAGTGGGGTGGGGGGTGCTTATTGTACAAATTTGTCATTTTTGCCTTTCTGCCTTTTGAGATGAGCTGTCAGTGGGCGGTTGTAGCACAAAATGAGCGCCTTGGCGTAGGAGGTATCGGCCTAGCGTCAGTTCTGAACACCTGCGGAGAGGGAAGGAGGGGGGGACTGGAACAACATTTTTAACATGTGACGACGGGAGCCAATGATCGCTTTGATCGCTTTGATTACCAGTTACCTACGATCAGAGCCAGCAGCAAGCGGTAGTTTTTTCGGCGGATTTTTCTAAACCCATTTTTTGGGGGATACAAACCAAAGGTTCCGTTTGTAGCTCAGGAAAACGAGAAATGCTGATCGACAGGACTGACTTTTCACCGCGTCCGCTTCTCCCGGAGAGCCGGTCTCCGATAACGACCGCGCCCGTGCACCGGGAGAACGAGGCACGGAAACGGCGTTGTTCACCCGTCCGCGTCAGGATATGACCACGAGGCCTTACAGTCATACAGCTACGAGAATAAACCAAAGATGAACGCCGATCAAACCTTAAATGATCTGATACAGAAATATTTCTTCTGCCTGTAATATTGCAACATTGATACATTTGTTCTTTGTTTAGTTTTTTAAATGTTTTATTTCATTTTATTTTTTTACATTTTTGGTTCGTTGCAAGTCTGAAAGAACATGTGTACAGCCATTAAATCAGAAGATGTGGGGAGGAGGAGAGACGAACCGCAGCCTCCGATACAGAGACCGTCTGGAGCTCACAGACACTCCGTAATGCACAATTTGAATATTATTGTTATTATAAACAAAGCACAATGGATTTGGTTTGTTTCTTTAAAAGAACATATCCTCGTTTCACTGTCCTTGCTGTTACTTTTTTACTTCCAGTTTCCTTTTATGCTCAAAGCATGTGCGTCAAAATCACTTATGTTAATTTAAAAAAAAATTATGTATATTGCAATTTCATCGTTGTATCATCAATTTAAAGTCTGTACTAAGTGCTCGTGATACATACATTTGTGTGATGTAGTTTTCAATGCATTTTAATTAAAAGAAATCATTTCAGTTCCTGCAGTTAATACCTCTTTTATTTCTTTTATTGGGACAAATAACAGAGCGCTATGCTCGCTTCTGGGGGAACACATTCAAACTCAAATTCAAATTCATAAGTAATAAAAGTTTGTTCGGGATTGTTCCAGAACAAAGGCTTGTCACATCTTTTAACTTGTGCCCCCCACCTATATTCTCTCTTCCTGACATATTCTTTCCACACACACACACACACACACACACACACACACACACACACACACACACACACGTACACACACAAACACAAAAAGTGCTCAACCTGCACTTTTATAAGCTGTCTTCATAACAATACATTTTTTGGTGATGCAATCGGGGGAAACAAATGTTCCTTGCGGTTGCTTTGAATGCAACATGCTGTGGCTATTCACAAACACAGCTATAGCGTCACCCTGGTCTCCACACAGCCACCACACGCCACAAAGCAGTGCCTGACCACGGCCCCATGGCACACCATGTAATGCTGTGTAAAACCATGACCAGCTCACAGAGTAAACGCTGGCCGACTCATGAAGGGCCTGAACAGCCCATAATATTTCGGGGTGTCAGACACAATGCCTGACAGAAGAAAGAAAGTAGCAGGGTGAAGGGACTTACGAGGAGGGACATATTTCAGTTAATGCCGACATGCGCTGTGCAGTACATATCTTGTATTATAGAACAGGAGGATTAAGTATGCTTAGGCCAATAAAAAAACTACATATCCCACTAGTCAAGTGGAACCTGGCCGTTAGCGGCGGGTATTGTAATTAAGGCCTCGGCATGGTGCCAGACTTCTCTTCCTCCAAATGAGAACGTGTGTTTGAATGGGCACTGACACACATTCAAAAACATTGACTTTGGAAAACGTTTCGCGTCGGAGGGAAACAGAGAGAGAGATCGCCAATATCCAACATACACACATGAGCGCGCGCGCACGCACACACGCACACATACAAAAAATGTGTATGAGCATGTAAAAGCATGCACCAATGGCACATTACTACTTTCACACACAATGGGGCCCCTCTCAGAAATGGCGGAGGAGGGGAGGGGGAGAGCCAAAAGAAAAGAACCATTAAAATTCCACACCCTCATTATCAATTACATTTTTGTATCGCTAGAAAGGGAAGAAGCAAAAAGAGGTTTTGTAATAGTGTAGCATTTTCCTCCACTTAGAAGCCTCTGGGGATTGTTTGATTCAGCCAAAGCGAGAGACAGAGTTTTCAGCGCACCCTGTGATAAACAGTTTATCTTTGAGGTGGGGGTGACGGTGGAGTGAGGTTTAAGGACACTGACATGGAAGCGCAGACGATAGAGGACCAGCACATGTTCGCTGAGTTTCACCAACAGACACGCTTGGGCACGGTAGCTGCTGTGTGACAGGTGCTCCTCGCTGTGTGGCCACATTCCTCGTAGTACACTTTTTACCCACAATTCCCTGCCTGCGTAGAGGCGTGGGCGTGTCCAAGCGAACTTTCTCCCTTTCAAAGCAAACAATCTTTTCTGGTCGTGCGTAAGACACACACCAAGACAGGTGCTTCCAAGTTGCTTTGTCCGGGAAAAGTGGAACCATCTGATGTGGGTAAATGCCACATGTTGCAGTCAGCAATTACCTGAATTAACCATTTGTATGCGAGAACTTTTTTATGCCATTTCCGTGTAAGTTATAACTGCTTCCATTTGCCTCAATGTATATTTATTTTTGATTATGATTATGATCCGTATGGGTTTACGTTCATTTTTATGCACATGTTTATTTAACATAACATAACATGCGCCATTTAGCAGATGCTTTTATTCGAAGTGACTTAAAGTAGTGCATGCATACATTTTGCAATGTATGTGGTCCCAATGGGAATCGAATCCACAACTCTAAGCATTGTCAGCGCCACGCTTTACCTACTGAGCCATGCAGAACCACCGATTTGTGAACGGTTGCTAATGGAAACAGAGCCATTGATCTTTAGATGCTGGTAAAAGTTATAAACATTCCTGAAGATCCTTGAAAATTTTAAACAAAACATGCTACGAACCAAAGCGTTACATTCATATGAAAGGAGAACGTTGTTCTGAAGATTGGTGAAAATAGATAGTTTTGGGGCTGGCAGATAGCGTAGCAGTCTAACGTATTTTGCTGGTCCTGTACGAGTGTGAGCTGCCTATTAGGGACGCGGTTCGAAACCCGTCTCTGCCAGACCGGCCCTGGCATGTGCATTTGGCTGTCCGCTCCTGGGAGAGGGGGGAGGGTGGTGGGTGGTGGGCACAGACTCGCTGTAAAGCATGTAAGGGTGTCTCCAGAAAGGGAGTTGGGGACTTCCGTCTCAAAGGAGGCCTCATAGAGTAGCTTGCCTCATAGAGACGGGCGGTGAGTTCGTGGGGGAGGGTTAATCGAAATAAATAGAGGATATAATTGGCTTTCAAATTGGGGATAAAAAGAGGGGAACATTTTTCAGAAACAACATTTATTTTTTAAAATTGTTTCATTAAAAAACTGTCAGTAATCTGCTGGTATTTTACTGATGTCAAAAAGAATTTCAAATAATTATTTGATCCAGGCCTGCACTGACTGATTCATTGATTGACTATATTTCAGTGTCTTGCCCCTTATGGTGATCAGCCCATATGGGCTTATAAAGCACTGTCATACTGCAGTATGCATAAGCACTTTTACATTTAGACTTTATTTAACATATTATTCACACATATTGTTGCACTAACATCCTCCATTTTCTGTGCCCTGTGTTTCTTGGTGCAGCAGGGTTTCATTCCCAAGCTGTATGCTCTGTGACACTGTAGTGCCCCGGGAAGGTGAGACATTTGCGCTCGCTCGCTTTCTCCTACATTACCCACAATCCTTTGAGGGGGTCCAGGGGGCTGACCATCGATGCCCCCCCCCCCCATCCTCTCTTCTCTGAGGTTGGAGCAGAACGAACACTCCTGGAAAAGCGTGAGCTGAGGAGGCTGAAGCAGAGCTTTCCCCATAAGCTCACCTGTTTATCTTACAGCAGGATAAGCAGGTGAGCTTACGAGGGAAAGCTCTGCTCAAACCCCCAATCCACAATCTATCCTCACCCCCAGTCTATTCTTAAACCCCCAATCTGAGACCACTGGATCAGGCCCTCATATTCAGCAGAGCCCAGAGATTTTACGCTCAAGGGTTTTTTTAACAACCTGGGATGTTATTATTGTTATTACAATTTCTTTCTTTTTTTGTAAAGAGCATCAAAAGAAGAAGATAATTACCCCCACAAACAAGCAGGCACGTAGCCCAAATCCACCTGCTAGGACACAGCACATACATTTCAGCAGCAATAATGAAAAAGGGAGAAGAAAAGAGAGAGAGAAAGAATGCAATCCCATCCAATCCCTGTCACAATCCCGCCTCTCTCTCCTCATCCAAAAATACCCTGCAATTTCCTGCTACTTTCAAAATTCTGTTTCATCTCTGAAATTAACCGTCAGTTACGCAACCCTTCTTTGATTTAATTGATCCAAAACTCTGTCTGGCTGTCTGCGTGTAATTTTTGTTTATGTAAAGCTTTGGCAATATATTGGCAAAAATATATATATTTTGCTTCTCTCTCTCTCTCTCTCTCTCTCTCTCTCTCTCTCTCTCTGGCTAGTTTGCAGCATGGTTTAAACGACTGAGCTGTCATCGCTGTTGAACACAGGGTGAAATTAAAAGGGCGAGGGACTCGGAAACGCAACACCAGCTCGGCTGAATTAATGTTGCGAGCGTCGGCAAGTTGTCACCTGTTAAAAATACTTTAAGAAAAGAGAGAGAGAAAAACTTGAAACACCAGCCTCTTTTTTTTCTTTCCACTGTTAATGTATGCGGTGTTGATCCGGTTTATTTGTTCCATATGGGAGCAATCTACGGGATTAATTCCTGAAAAACCTCCGGAAAGCGCGTCCGGATTTTAACCACCTTGCGTAACTGTAAATAGAAGCTGGGCTAAATTCGACTGACTCATTCATGAAAAGTGGCTATGCCGCTTTGCTGTCAGCGGTCGCGTGATTCCGCATCTCTGAGTGTACAAAAGAAAAGCAGATAAAGCCCGCACAAAATAGTCACACCGGCACTGGCCTTTGATGCGTGAGTCACATGGGTTTACTGTCTCCCGCGCCATACCCAGAATCCTTTGCCAGTAGCCCTGTGTGCTTTCAGGAGAGGGTGTGACACGCTTCTCCTCTGTTTCACTACCTTCTCTTCACTTCTGACCCTCTCCTTTCCTCTTCCCTCTATCCTTCCTTTCCTTCTCCTCCCCTCTCTTTGCCTCTTGTCCTTCTCCTCTTCTCTCATCTCCTCTCCACTCGTCTCCAACAATTATAGTGGGCTGTCTGTGTTTGGTTTACTCTGGGAAACTTTTGGCTGCACTACAAAGCACCAGGGCACACATACACGCACACACACACAAACCAGGGGATACATTGTGTTCTATTAACTCCAAACACTCACAGCCTGCCCACACACCCACTAAGACACATGGGTACAAACACACACATTCTGTACACATGCACCCACACACACATGCACATGCGAACACACTATAGGTACACATACACCCATACACACACAAACACACACACACACACAGACCCAAATGAACACACACACATGCACAAACACACAGGCACAAACATACCCACACACACAGACATTCTCTATACACACATACACAGGCACACTTGATATACACATACACACACACACAGGCACACTCACACAGATGCACTACACATGAACACACACACATGCACAAACCCACACAAACGTACCCACACACACAGACATACAGTATACACACATACAAATGCACACACACACACTCGACACACACACACACACACACACACACACACATCAGACATTATCTGAGGGACTCACGTTGCTTAAAGTGCACGAATAAGTATTTCATTCGAAGGACTTTGAGACGAGCGGTGTGATAGACGTGAACACCACAACAAAGCTTAAAGAGAGAGGGTGCTTTGCACCTAAAGGAACACTTCATTTACGACAGGTTTTTATCCCATGACAAATGGCATGTAGATGCAGAAGCATTTGGTAATGATCCACTGCTGTCTGCTAGGGACAGGCATACGGAGAGCGATAAGTCTTCGGTTAGCGTGTGTTCCCTCTCTCTGCCCGCTTCCGTGTCTCTTCAAATGCAGCCGATTATTCACATGTGTGCGGAGCAGGCTGGCCCATCTGGCACTGCTTCTGCCACAGACATCTGAGAGCGACTCATCTTTTCTGAGTTACGGCTGTTTCTCTTTCTTCCATTGTCCCCTGTCTCTCCCTTATGGGGATGCCACAACACGCACACACACTCCCACACAAACACACACACACACACACACAGACACTCCAAAACACACACACACACACACGCCCACCCCACACACACACTCTTTCTCACACACATGCACAAACACACACACACACACACACACACGCATGCATGCACACACACACACACTCCCACACACACTCACTCTCTCTCACACACATGCATACACACAAACACACATATACACAAACTACACAAGCACACACACACACACACTCACTCTCTCTCTCACACACACACACAAATACACACACATACCCTCTCTCTCTCACGCACATGCACACACATACGTACACACAAACACACACTCCCACCCACACACACACACACACGCACGCACACATACACATCCACACACTCCCACAGACACAGGCACACGCACACGCACACACACACACACACACACACCACCCACACACTCAAACCTTTTTGTTTCTGTTGAAGAGGGATTATACTAAGCTAGCCCTAAATACAGGTTCTCAAACTCAGACAGAACAGTTACATTTTCCTTTATTTTAAAAACCTAAAAGTGGATCAAAACATGAACCACGTGTGAAGATTTTTGTTTTGTTTTTCACTTTGAAGTCTTTGTCCTGCTTATTATCGCTTCCATTCGTGGTGTTTGAGGCAAATAGCAGCTTTCACGCAACGTCAAAACTGTGAAACACAGAACTCGATATTTTCAACAGGGGCTCAGAAGAGCTGCTCTGTATCCAGCTCTCTCAGTTTGAGAAGAAGAAGAAGAAGAAAAAGAAAACACTATAAATACAAATGCAAATGAACAAGAGAGGAGAAAAAAATAAGAGTGTGAGCTTGTTAAAGCCCTCTGGTTTCTCATGAACAGAACGAGTCGCAGGTCCCATGGGGTACCTGCATACGAAACCCATTAGACTTATTTTGGAGCTGGTTCTGAGCCCCCGCGAGGTGACCCTTTCTCCCAGAATCCTCATGGAGGCGGAGTGAGCTGGAACCAGTTTGGTTCGGGTGCCTCCGATTCACAGCTATTTTTTAACCGGACTCTTGGTGGGAAAAAGCCTGTTGCCCAACATCCCGGTTCCCACAGTTTGACCGAGAGAGGGAACAAGAGCGAGAGAGCAAGAGAGCAAGAGAAAGAGGGAAAATAAAAACAGGGGCTCCAAAGAGCTGTGATGCAATGTTTCTCACACTCAATTTCTCAGAGACAGAGGCACATATATATATATATATGTGTGTGTGTGTGTGTGTGTGTATACTGTATATACAGTATATATATGTGTGTGTGTGTGTGTGTGTGTGTGCGTGCATGTATGCAGTGTCCTGGTCAAATTCCCCCAAAACTGGCTCTGGCCAGGTAGATCTAAATCTGATTGGCTGCACAACCCCTTGCATGCCCTACCCACATTTACTCCCCAGGTCGTCACGGCAATGAGCTCATCAGCTGACCTACCTGGTTACATAAAGGTAAATAAATAAATAGCAATATCTCTGCAACAATCAGGGCTTGTTATTCCAATAAATAAATAAATAATTAAATTAAATAGCGGATGGTTATTAGTAATGTTCATTTTACAGGGAATGTTTACATAACAATGCACTTATTAAGACTGGAGCACAAATACACTTAAATAGGAAGCTATGACAAAAATATGTACTTCTATTAGATGTAATATGTAATATGTATATTCTAGCAGACCTATAGTCAAGACAAAACATGACTGTTTAGGTTATATTCCCATCGTAATGTTATCTCACAGCCGAAGCGGAACCTAAGCACGTTTCCCATGACGTCTTCGGCCCCTCCCGGCCACCATGTGCCGATCCCGGTCCATTGGCCAAAGCAATGCCATCGTCGTTGTGATGTATCGCCGTGGCGACGCAAGTACACCTCAGAAGTCAAAGCACCTACAACGAAGTAGATGCAAGACAGGTGGCATTCCCCTGCCAAATAACAGACAGAGATTCTGCAAAGACTGCGGAGAGAGAGAGAGAGAGAGAGAGAGTTCGGGAGAAAGAGATGGATCATCATTTTCTCCCCTGCGTTGTGTTCATGAAAACTCAAGGAACGGAATCTTTGTTCTTTGTACCTGTGAATTCAGCTTTTAGTTCGGAAATGCAATCGAAATGCAACGGTGTCGGGGCCGGGTCTTCTGTGGCCCAGGGCTGGGGTTGGCGCGACGCCAGGCCTTTAGTGGAAAACAGACCTTAGAGGCCGACTTGTTTGCCCACGGCACACACCACGATTTAGGCCGCCATTTCTCTTATTCAACAACCCACCCACCTGCCCCCTCCTGGCCCCTAATGCAGGAACTCCGGCATTAAATATATCACCAGAAAATTTCACCCGGAACAATAGGACAGGAGTTAAAGTTCTCTTTAACGATATTAAAACACTCGCCTCTCCCCCTACCTCTCCCTCTCCCTCTCCGCTACCTCTCTCGCTCTCTCTCCCCCTCTCTCTCTCTCTCTCCCAGGGTAGTCCTGGCTTCACACCAACTCGATTGACATTGATCCGCAGCTCTGAATCTCCTCTTAACGTTGCGTTAGCGACTTCTGAGCGCAGCGGCAGCGCTGACACGAACTGGCAGAGGAAGCGGGCGAAGCAAACACCGGGGATGGCTGCACGCCAGGACAGACACACGCACTGGGTGGGGGAGTGGGGGGCTCACACGTCTGTTCCGTTACATGAGCGAGGTGCCAGCGCTACTGACTGACAGACAGACAGACACAGACGTGGAGTAAATATGATACTCAAAGCTGGCCCAGGAACTGAAAAATTAAAATTGATTCTGAATGTACGGGGTGGAGGGAAGGATGTCTGCTGGGGCCCGAAGAGATGTGCATTTCAAACTACGCACATGCTGTGAAGTTCGACTGAGAAATAGAGCGTGTGTGTGTGTGTGTGTGTGTGTGTGTATGTGAGAGTGTGAGTGTGAGTGTGAGTGTGAGTGTGAGTGTGTGTGTGTGTGCTTCGAATCACGACGGGGTAGGTCAGCTGGCCATCCAGCATCCAGCACGAGAGATACGCAAAGAAAACAGCCGAGTTAAAGACCAAGGTCCTCAGCCAGAGGACGAAATGTAAAACTCTGTGAGTCGCTCTGGATAAGAACGTCTGCTAAATGCCTTTACCTTTTTAGCGTTCAATTTTTAACATTTTTAAACCTTCATCTTTGCATGCTCTATGCTGTTGCCTAGCCTCTACATCTCCTCTGGATTAGGTTGTCTTGAGACAAGCTTCAGATACATGATAACATCAAATTCTAGCAATTTCTCTTGACCTTGAGGCACATTTGAGTGTTTTCATATTCCAGTTTGAGAGGAAGCCTGACGCTGTGCTTACACTGGCTTTGAAACAAAAACCTTCCCTCTCACAGCATCCACAACATTAAGCATGAATATATTTTTAGAAATACATAATAAAAATAATGACATGTTAAGACAGCCTCCATCATATTCAATACTGCTCCAACCATCGTATGAGCCTTACACAGATGTTATCCCCCTTCCCCCTCTTCCTCTCCTCCTTTCCTCCTCCCATCCTTCCATCGTTTGAGCGCTGTCTCTGGTTGGTTCTGCAGGCTTGATCCGGTTTGATCCAAGTGACATTTCAGATTGTGGGAATAAAAAAACCATGTCTGAATCCAAAGGACACACAATTCTAAAACTGTCTAAAATTTTTATAAATTGCGAGACACACGTCTACTTAAACACATATTGTGAATATAACACATTATACATAACCTAATGGCACGGTAATAATAACTACAATTGCGCACATACTCTTTAGGTTTTGGAAAGTGATCATTGTTTTGTTTCATGAATGTGCAGGCTCAAAACGAATATTCCTGAGATTGTTAACATCCACGGGACAGGAAGGTGAAAGGTTAAAACTGGACTCTGACTTGAATATTCTAATATGAATAACAAAAATATTTCATGCACTTTTAAAATATATGTATATGTTTTTATTCTCCACTTTTCCCCCTTAATTTGACATCGCTGATTGCGCCTCTTGAGTCACCACTGTGTCACCTTCTCTCATGCACCAGCACACCAGGAGCGCTCCAGCTGGAGCACGTGCACTCGTCTCATGCACCAGCACACCAGGAGCGCTCCAGCTGGAGCACGTGCACTCGTCTCATGCACCAGCACACCAGGAGCGCGCTCCAGCTGGAGCACGTGCACTCGTCTCATGCACCAGCACACCAGGAGCGCTCCAGCTGGAGCACGTGCACTCGTCTCATGCACCAGCACACCAGGAGCGCTCCAGCTGGAGCACGTGCACTCGTCTCATGCACCAGCACACCAGGAGCGCGGAGTACAACGGCAGCCTGTGGGCTCCTGGTGTGTTGTTGGGAGGAGCCAATTAAGCAATTATCTGATGAACTCTGGCCAACTTAAATGCACCTCACCAGTGGTGAGACAAAGCTGTCTGTGTACTGCTGCTGTGGGCGTCTGGTCATAGTCAACTAACAGCATTGCACTTTTTTTTGAGGAACCCAATTATATATAGAGCATTATATATATCTTTATGTGATAATTGTTTTCTTTGGACAATGAACATTTTAAGAGCCGTCAGTTATAGCACTGGAAAATGTCTTTAACATCTGAATGAACATTCCCTCCTATTGAAAGGATGTGGGGTGACTGCGTTCCTCTTCCCCTGCCCTGCCCGTTTCTGACTAGGCCCGGGGTAGGCACGGAAACCCTGCCGTTTTGGGTGGAGCCGCCCGCGTCTCTCTGCCTCCCTGCGTCCGTGCTGGTGGAGGTCTCTGACATCTGTCTACACTTATAAAGGAACAGAACATTATCCCTTATTTCTGCGTGCCAGCCTCGGAAAAAAAACGTCTATTTATTTTTTTTTTTAAAGGCAGCGTCCTGGTTTCACTTTAATCCGCTGTACTCTGGTGGAGTGAAGGCACATGCAGGGCGGTGTGGAGAAAGTGTTTGGGTGAGGAATGTGGCTGCAGAATGCAGCATGGGGGGCCAGTGCACAGTACAAAAAAAAAAAAGGGTTGCTGCTTCCACTCAAAGTCAAATGGAGAGAATCCTTTGTGAGAGTCACTACGGTGGCCTGGTGGGGCCAGCTCGTAGATTGTTTTTGAGATTTGCGAGATTATCTTGAGCTAGGCCGAGATGACATCGAGATCTCGAGGCCCTTCACAGGGGATTACGAGATGGGTATCAATGTTTATTTTACCAGACCTTTTTTGAGACGAACGCACACACACACACACACACACACACACATAAACACACACTCTCTCTCTCTCTCTCCACGAATCCAGAGATAACAATGAGATGCACAGATAGCACGGTTTGGAAAAACAATTGTGCGATTTTGAGCTGTGGGAGTCTGAAATGAATCTAAGATGAGACTGCACTGAGACGCGATAGGGTAGTATTTCCCAGACTGTGGAACAGACCCACTGGTGGGGTTGAGGCCGGTTGTGAGATACACAGATTATACTGTATATATTTTTACACATGAAAAACACGTTATACTCATTCCATAGATATGAACACTAATCAAAGTAAACAGTGCACTGACGGCAGTGCATGCAGGTGACCTGTTACTGTATATCTATATGTGTTTACATGTTTATACATGTTTTTATAAGTTATCATAACATTATCATAGATAAATGGCTTTATCATAATATAATTAATAATAATCTTAATCATCATCCTCCTTCAGGCTACAGACGGTACAGAAATGTGGGAAAGATGTTTACATCCCTTACAGAGAACCAGAGGGGCTAATACTTTTGTATCCCGTAGACTAAAATCAGCTTTTCACCAGTTTATTCTCTTAGATTGAACAGGGTCAAATTAAAAGCCAGGCATGAGCATAGAAGCCCGAATTAAAATATAATTTCCAGGAAGAGTTCGGCAATGTTCCCATACCGTTTCCTGAGAATCAATATGAATTGTGCTTTTCTCACACATCCGAAATGGTCGCATAATGGGAATCTTGCATCCACGAGAATAGACTGTGACCCATGTTTTCATGCATCATATTACAGGAAAGGAAACTCTCTCACACACTCACACGTTCACAGGCTCACACACGCTCACACTCACTCACACATACTCGCACACACATACATATGCTCACACTCATTCACACACACACACACACACACACACACACACACACACACACACACACACACACACACACTCAAACTCACACACCCTCTCTTTTTCTCACATTCACACACACACACACACACACACACACACACACACATACACACCCTTTCTTTTTCTCTCACACACACACACACATACACACACACACTCTCTCTCACTCTCACTCATACATACACACTCACACACACTCTTTCTCTCACGTATGCACGTACGCATGCACGCACGCATGCACGCACGCACACACACACACACACACACACACACACACAGTTTTCTGCCAGCCTCCCTGGGCCTCTCCGGTCATTTGTATCCTGGACACAGCCTGAACGGTTCCCTGGACGCCCACTCCCCCTCCAGCTCCAGCCAACAGGGTGGGAACGAGGAGGAAGAGGAGGAAGAGGAAGAGAGGGGGGGGTCCCCATGGACTGGGCCTCATCTCGCTCTCTCTTTTCCTGCGTGAGAAGTGAACACAGTCTTCCCTCTGTTCACACATCTCTTTCTTTATCTCTCTCTCTGTGTCACTGTTTCTCTCTCTCGCTATCTCTCTCATCTCCTTTCTCTCTTTCTCTCTCTCTTGCTGTGCCGCTCTCTCTCCTCTGCTCTCATTACATTACATTGCATTACAGGCATTTAGCAGACGCTCTTATCCAGAGCGACTTACAGTTTACATTTCTTTACAATCCATTTATACAGCTGGATATTAACTGAAGGAATTCAGGTTAAGTACCTTGCTCAAGGGTACAACGGCAGTGGTCCAACCTGGGGATTGAACCTGCAACCTTAACGTTACAAGCCCAGTTCCCTAACCATTACACCACTCTCCCTCACCCTATAGCTCTTCCACCCTCTCTCCCTCTCTTTCTCTCTCATTCTCTGTCTCCCCCTGTCTCTCTCTCTCTCTGCATCTCTCTCCCAGAGTGATGGGAAGTGGCCATGGTTTGACAGGCCCACGGTTGACTGTTGCTGCACTGTGATGGCTGTTGGCTGCGACGTAAACAGGGCATTGATGCTGTTCCTCTCACAGGCAGAAGTGCAGTGGCGGTGTCCTCGTTTCCCCAAATTCTCGGACAAAAACCAGCAAAACACTGTCAAACACAAACAAACAAACAAAAATCACAAATGGACTTAAAAGAGAAACTACATGAATTCGTGAATTCGTTCTGTCATTCATTCATTCTGTCATCACCTTGCAGGGAGGTCTATTATTGTTAGTTTTCATAAAGAACATCTGAATCTTTTAGGGTGTTGACGTAGATTTAGTCTCCCTTGATCAAGAAAAGTTGCTCGAACGGAGTGGTTGACCAGTTTTTCTTCAAGGCTTTGGAGGCCTTCAGGTTTGTATGGATATTTGCCTGTATTTGTGTGTAATGAGGTGCCAAAAGTGACATAGAATGCAATTAATTTAGCACTGAATTATTTCCCATGTTTAAGATGTCCTTAACCCTAGCAATTTGGATCATACAGTATGTTTACAAATTCCGCTAATTAAAAACATTTAACCCAAATTGCTATAGGTCTAAATGCGAGATAAAAAAAGACACATCTGAAACATGGGAAAAGATTCAGTGTGAACGAAATGCATTCAGTTCAACGAGTGGAAAACATTTCAAACACACTGAGTACCTCAAACACACATTTATTACATGAAAACAGTGATTTGAGGTCATAATCAATTGGGTGAATATGTTAAATGGATGTTTTTCTCTTTCAAGTTTGGCCTGCTTCGTTTATCCTATAAAACATAAGAAAGAGGACAGATGCTTTTAATTACACAAACAAATCTAGCTATACACAAGTCTCATTTGGCGTATGAAGATGGACAAAAATTTAACGATGCGGTTTGTATTCTGAGGAAAACAGAATGAAACAGACTTTTTAGAAAAAAAAACTGGCAACAACAACCAAGACAGCCCAAAAGGCTGGGAGCGTATGACAATGTGTAAGAATATCTTCCCATATTTAGAAAACTCAGTATTGTTTTTGTTTCATAATTAATTTTCTTTTTCTTTTTCCAACAAAATGATTTTTTAACAACCGTAAAATTAGACTAATATGTAACAGTCCATTCCTCTTCCTCTATCTCTGTCCCTCTTTCTTCCTCTCTCTTTATCCCTCTCTCTCACTCTCTGTCTCTGTCCTCCCCCCTCTCTCTCTCTCTCTCTGTCCCTATGTAACAGTCCATTCCTCTTCCCCCTCTCTCCCCCTTCCCCCTCTATCTGTCCCTATGTAACAGTTCATTCCTCTCTCCCCCTCTCTCTGATGGAGTGGGGGCTGGGGGGGGGTGTTTCCTGTTGGAGCCGTACGGTGGCATTGATAAATGGGAGCGAGTACAATGATGAATACGGCCGTCAGCTCCATTCATCACCGGCACGTTTTCGGTTTTCGCAGCGCGCACCGCACGCCCAAACCGCACGCCCGAGCCGCACGCCCGAACCGCGCCCGTCGGTCTGACGCAGGGGGACGTCCCGCACAAGGTAAGGGGAACATCCCACTCCCCCTCTTACCCGTCGCCTCAGTAAAAACAGGAAGACTAGAAAAAGAAGAAAGGGGAAAAGACTCACCAGACGCCTTCCTAATATTGACAAAAAATGTATATCCATACATCCATACCCTCATAAGAGATTTGAAAAAGCCAGACCACCAACGGCCGCCTGCCAAAGCGCCCCGTAAACTCATTTCACTCGGGAGTTCCAGAGCGCCATTCCTTCTCCATTATCTTTACGAAACGCTTCACGGTTCTGACAGGGGCTACAGTGGGAAATCAGAGCTTTGCCTTCTCCCTTTCGATGTTTTTTATTATTACAAATGTGTATAATCACTTCGAATATATAGTTAACATAATTATGTGACGTTTTTCGAAACGCGGTCTGCAGATCTTCCACGCCGACTTCTAAAAGCGGGGTGTTCTGCTGCCCGTCAGGGCGTGCCAACCGCCCTTCCGCCCGCCAGGGTTCATTACTCCTGACGGGGGCTGAGAGAACCAAGGCCACCCCCCTCCCCCCCCCCTCCCTCCGCCTCCACCACTTTGATGTGCCACTCAAACACCTTGCTCTACAGGATACTCGAGCGGCAATCAGGCTCAGGTTTCACCTGAAACTGCGGAGACGTTGTCAGAGGCGCTGCTTCAGCCATTCGGGGGCGACAGTTTCAGGTGAGCGCACCTTTGGATTGCAGTCCCAGTCGAGTTCGCCGTCCTGCTCTGAAGGATCTCCAAATGTCACCGAGTCGGAAATAGAGGGTGGGATAGTTTATGCAGGCCTCAAAGGTGGAAATGGGGGGAAAAAACGGTTTGTTGATCAAGCTGTCGCACTATTTCAATACGTTTGAAAAAGTCTGAAAATACATACAGGTAGTGGCCAAAAAGGTGGAAACGCTTGGTTAAATGAGGGATGCAAAGTCTATTGAAAGCAGGTGCTGTTCCTGAGTTAATTAAGCAACTAACATCCCAGCATGCTTCGGGTTGTGTACAAAAATGCTGAGCAGGCCTGGTCTCCCATCATTATGGTTAGCACGGCTATAAGACAAGACCTCATTGACCTTGAAAGAGGGGTGATTGTTGGGGCACGTTTTGGCAGGTGACGAAGACAGCTCAACTTGCTGTTTCAACAGGAACTAAGGCGATGTCAGCATGGAACTCTGAGGGCAAAGGGCAACAGTGGGAGGAAGCACATACTCCTGGATCTAAATCAATACTAACTGTTTATACAGCTGGGCATTTACTGAAGCCATTCAGGTTAAGTACATGTGCCCAAGGGTACAGCAGCAGTGCCCCACCTGGGATTTGAACCGGCAACCTCTGCATTAAAAGACCAGCTCCCTGGCTCTCCTAACATCACACTGCACTGCCGTCCAGCACATTTAGCAACATGGCGCCCTGATTATGTGGTTTCAGTCCTGGTTCCAGAGACGCTAGTCTTTCACTTTCACCTGCTAAAGGACCACAGCCCGCTCTGATTAGCGTTTGTCCTGCTTCCATCCGAATGTTTATTCATTTACTTGGACTGCCGCACAGTTCATTCCTGAGAATTATGTCTTTTTTAACAGCCTCCAATCAAAGGAAAAATAAATGTCAGGTGAGTTTTGAAGCAGCTGCACAAACATTTAAAAAACAGGCCACAGATGTCAGCGGTGAGCCATTTCTAAGCGGGTTTAAGAATCTGAGTTTGGTCAACTGGCCTGATTAATGCTGTGGGAAATGAATGGCGGTCTGATGTCAGTTCTTTCCTGCCTCTTATCTTTGAGTCAGCTATTCAGACAGGACAGAATACTACACGTGTGCACATAGCAGGCAACTGGCAAAATAAAGGAAACACTTGAATAAATGAAGGGTTCTGGTGGCTCTGTTATCTTGTGGGGTGCACTATCCTGGCGTGGTTTAGGCCCGCTCAACCCCTTAGAACGCAAGGTAAACACCAATACATACAAAGCCATTCTGAGTGATCAACCTTCATCCTACGGTGAAGCATTTCTATCCTGATGGGAGTGGTCTCTTCCAATGATGACAATGCCCCCATCCACAGGGCACGAGTGGTCATTGAATGGTTTGATGAGCATGAAAATGATGTAAACCATATGCCACGGCCGTCTCAGTCTCCAGATCTCAACCCAATTGAACACTTATGGGAGATTCTGGAGCGACGCCTGAGACAGCGTTTTCCATCAGCAAAGCACCAAATGATTGACTTTCTCATGCAAGAATGGCGTTGCATCCCTTCAATAGAATTCCAGACACGTGTAGAATCTATACCACACTGAAGCTGTTCTGGTGGCTTGTGGTGGCA
Source organism: Aldrovandia affinis (assembly GCA_029706075.1). NCBI lineage: Eukaryota > Metazoa > Chordata > Actinopteri > Notacanthiformes > Halosauridae > Aldrovandia > Aldrovandia affinis. The sequence goes on from JAINUG010000247.1 coordinate 279,881, forward strand.
GCCCTTTGATTGCTTCAAAATCAAGTCAGTGATTGACAGATAATTGTAGCTCCACTGGTTTTTTGGTGTCACGATGTCTCATTCATCCATCACTACATAACAGGCACTGCTCTGGGAAAGAATGAAAAAGAGAGAGAGAGAATGCATCTGACTCTGCTCGTGTTTAAGAGGAGTCTCTGTGCCCTCTCTCCCTTAAAGGGGGTAAGAGGAGGCAGTTATCAAAGCATTGTGTGGCGGAAGACTTGTCAGCACACGGGTCAAGATAATGGTTGAGTTGCTTGTGTAACTTTCCCGACTTTTCCCAATAATCATCTCTCACTTAAAACAGTTTCATTTTCATGGGTTTCATTTCCATACTTTTTACTGGAAGGTAATCTAATCATACGTACCCATAATTGTGTATACAACCAGTAAATATAGTGCAACAATTCTCAGGCAAGTGAGAATAGCCCACACATTCACAGAAAGCAGGCAGGACTTCCTGCTCTGAACTACTTAAGCAGTGCTTGGAGAGAAATCTCAGTGCTGGCAACTGGAGCAGCTATGTGACCACCGCACAAATCGAATCATGTTGTTTGACGTAAGGAAAAACATCAAATTGTAGAAATATGGGTGCATTTCCCCTTAAGGTTAGCGTATTCAACTTGGGGCTTTAAGAAAACTTGTGGCACATCAAGCTTTGTTGTCAGTGCACTGGTCTGTTTAAAATCTGGCATGTTCTAATTTGGTGAGAAACTGTAACACTGTTCAATATTTTTGTGGAAGAGAGCAAAAACATGTCTAGCGAAATGTGAACAATTTTCACTCGTCCTTTTAATGAAAAAAAATAGTGAACAGATTTGTATGACATTGCAATTAATTCGATACTGTTTGAAAGGGTCGGGTGCCCAAACACACACATACAGCCATGCACCTACAAACCCGCATGCACGCACCCGCTCGCAGACACATACACACACAAACAACCACACACGCACATCCCCCCACACACACACACACGGGTACTCACAGGTGTGAATTAGACCCACTCTATAAACAAGTCAACTCAGCGCTGCAATCGTGCCAACACAGCAGTTGTGTCAGAGATGTGAGTTAGTCACCGTCTAACATGACTAGGAATGTGCACACACACACACACACACACACACAAACACATACGCCCGCACGCACACACACACCCCGACAAACACACACACATACACCCCCACAAACACATATACATTTCCTACACACACAAACCCCCCCCAAACAAACACACACCCTTCCACCCTCCACACACACACACACACCACCTCCACATACACACACCCCCACACCTCCTCCACACACACACACACACACCCAAACACACATACGCCCGCACGCACACACACACCCCGACAAACACACACACATACACCCCCGACAAACACACACACCAACCCCCAAACAAACACACACCCCTCCACACACACACACACACACACACACACCACCTCCACATACACACACCCCCACACCTCCTCCACACACACACACACACACAGACACAGGTGTGAATCAGACACCTCTTGTAAAGGAATCGGCCCAGCTCAGCGGTCACGTCTGCGGCAGCGCTATCGCCGGGGCTCATCTGTCCGTCTCCCGCCGATTTCCATAGATACCCACGCGCCCGGCGGATGGCAGGCTGCCGAACCGGTTCCCATGGTTCCCCTGAGCCTCGCGTGCCGGCCCCGCGGGCACTTTCCACCCACGCATTGTCTTGTTTTCCAGCTTTAATGCGAGATCACATTACATCAACTTCCACCGGGGGCGGAGGGGAATCCAGACATCACACAACACCTTGATATTTTTTTGTTTCTCTCGCCCCCTTTTTTGCCCATAAGGCAGAGAAGAAGAAGAAGAAAAAAAACCTTCAATGGCAGTCTGTTAAAAAAGCACATTCATATTTAAGAGAACTTTGCTTTTAAGTGCTCCACAGAATCCTGAGGGCAAGGGGGAGAACAAAGGCGGCTTGTGGATGATGGAGGAAAGAAAAGAGCATTTAAACTCTTCGCGGCGGTGAGGTGGGGATTTTCCTGAAAGATGACAGCGAGGATGAGAGTCGGAGGGAGGAGTAATGGTTCACTAATGCCCCAGACGGGGCAATTATCACAGATTACAGACGGGCTCAGCTTTGGGCTTTTTTCTTTTTGGTTTTTTTTTTTTGTTGCTATTTTTTTTAAACTCCATACAAGTGTTTTCTCTCTCTTTCCCTCTCTCTGTCCCTCTCCCTCTCATTCTTTCTGCGATTTTCCCCCCCTCTCCATACAAGTGTTTTCTCTCTCCCTCTCTCTCTGCCCCTCGCTTTCATTTAGACCTCTGGAAATAAAAACAACTTCAATCTTAATTTAATACTGAAAAGGCCCCCTCAGACAGTTTCCCAAGGAAAGAGAATAAATAAAACAGATGAGTAATTTCTTCCTTTCCAGCGCGATTCTCTTCGGCGGGGGAACACAGTGCTCCTGACGTGGGCCTGCAGGGGTGTCCTGGCGACTCCTTGTCCGCAGGTATTTTTAGGTGCTGATTTTTCATTCTAGGTGGGCCACTTTTCCCACCACATCAAAGCAGCACTGATTTAGTAAAAATAGAATCTCCTTCTGATATTATACACCATTACAAAAGTTGCCCAGACCTTCAAAGAAAACTTTTCTTTTTTTAGTAAACACGCACTGCCTTATTTCGGAGGGCAAAACCAAAAACGCTGCCGCAGTTGTCGGGTCAACGCTGAACTTCCAGGGTTGCAGTTCCAGGAAAATATGAAAATTACAGTGGTCGGGGAATCGCTCGCGGGAATATTAGTTTACACAAAGACACGCAGACGATTGTGCGCGGTGCACCTCGTTAGGGCGTGATATACATTCGATTTCCTCTCGGCGAGCCGGAGGAGGGCCGTCCACTCGTGTCTTAAGCCTCCCACATCGGCCTGCTTTCTCTCCGGTCCAGGCCCAGGGTTTTCGAGGGGGAAAAACAGTATCTGGCTCGGTTTTGACAGGGAACCCGACGGCACAGCCGCCATCTGAAGGACCGTTAAAAAGCTGTTTACTGCAGGAGTTTGGAGTGCCCTCGCTAGGGAAAAAAATATTAAAAAAGAAACTGCGATGGGCTCATTACAAAACACACCAGCCCCCTTTTGTGCTGCCTGCTTTAGAATGTCTGGGGCAATTTGTACGAGCGCGCCTGTATTGTGAACAGAGCCGTCCCCGCTCCTCCGTCTCTCCCCCTCTCTCCCCCCCCCCCTCCCCCGTGGGTCTTGCGACATTATCACAGAGACACGCCAGCTTCCCAAATGAAAACCAGCCATGAACAAAAAGCCTTTCTTTATTTCTCTTTTCTCTGACAGAGATACACTCTGAAGTACGAAGTGGAGTGGGCATGAGTAATCAGGGAGAGAGGGAGAGGGAGAGAGAGAGATACAGAGAGAGATAGAGAGATGGAGAGAGAGAGAGAAGGAGAGAGAGAGAGATTGGGGGTGTGGTGACTCAGTGGTGACTCAGAGACAGCACAGATCTGAAGCCAGGTCATTGTTCTTCTCTTCCGCTGAGCAGTTGTTCTGCCTCGGAGATCTGAGGCACTTCAGCGATGATGACAGCATGGGGGGACACACACAGGATGTGCCATGATTGACAAATGCAGAAGGGTGGGAGGCTTTTTTTGGTTATTATTAATTCTTATCATCATTATTAATAATAATAATTGTGTTTGAAAAGATTACTGGTTTTCAGTGTTCAATTTAATATGAGCCACTTCAGAACACATCGCAAAGGCGTTGAGAGAGAGAAAGATAATTTGAATTCTGAATATGATCCATATGAATTACTTTTCTTTTTCTTTCTTGAATAGTAAGTATATTTGCCTGTATGTTATCTTAGATTTCTTTCCAATTTAATATTTTTATTCATTGTGAATTATTAGTAATACCTATTTATTTATTTGAATAAATTAGCATTTATTAATTTTTACTCTTGGTCTTTATATTTTGTGGGAGAGAGAGAAAGAAAGAGAGTGATAGGAAGAGAAAAGAGAGAGAGAGAGAGAGAATTTGAATTCTGAGAAAGTCTGCCTTGGTTTGTTCTGGAAGAGTCGTGTGAATAGCAGAGTTAATTATACATTTGATGTGTCATTAACGTTATTTGCTCTGCACTAACATGGCACACAGGCAGGGCCAGAGGCCTTTTAGCCCTCATAGTAACTCACACACACACACACACACAAACTCACACTCACACATACACACAAACGCATGAACGCACACACACAAACCAACGAACGCATGCACGCACACTCACGCTCGCACATGCACACACACACACACACACACACACACTCACACACATACATACACATGCATTAAAATGACACTCACGCACACACACACACACACACACACACACACACACACACACACACACACACACACACACACACGCACACCGGGGAGTGAGGCGCAGCAGCGCTTGTTTGCGCAGGAATGCGAGACTGCTGCAGCCTCTTCGCTCCCGGCCCCCTGGGCGCATACCTGAGATGCCCACGCCATCCCGCCATCCCACCGTGAAGCTGGCACATTTCACCCTCACAGCCATAGCGCCAGAATGAAGAGCCAAAGGCAAAAGGATTCCTCCCTGAGCACACACACACAAACACACACAGACACAGACACAGACACACACACACACACACACACACACACACACACACACCACACACCCTTAATGACTGAATATGCGGGGCAGCGCTATGTAGTAATTAGATGAAATACCTGCTGAAATGTGACAGTGGCACGGACGTGGAGGTCTATGTTTTATTCCAACCGTCGCCAACACACAGCGCAGCAAACGCCAGGAAGAGCTGCAGTGGACAGACATTTAAATAAAGTTACATTTAATGCAAATCAAGAGACTCTTTGTGATGACATAGCACAATTTGCTAAATGCCAAAATTGTATGACTGATTCTTGTGATCTGTTGGGGATGAAAAAGCGAAAAAGACGTTCAGAATTTTAAGTGGCGCCGAGGGGGACTGCGTTCAGCCACTAAATGTCCCACGGGGGCCACCGTAGTAGGAGTGCCCTGATGGCGCACAGTGCTTTTTCGGCTAACCCTGCAGATGTGTGCCTGGAAACACACGGTCACCGGAGCGACGAGCTGGTCCTGAGACGGTAGGCAGGGGAAAGAAGAGAGAGCTAAAACAGAACGAAAGAAAGTTGCCGTGGAGACGGGTCAGGGATGGAAAAGACATGGACGGTGCCACACCAGTTCTGCCGGAGACGGGTTGGGTGGAAAGTTATAGCGCCCACCCCCCAACCCCCCCCGCATCTGTAAATTCTCACTGGGAGCCTGTGTCTGGGAATCCCTGCCCTCTTAAACACAACCTAAAGATGAGGAAGAAAAGTGTGTCAGAGAGAGGTCCCTACACACTGAGTGTGTTAGAGAGAGGTCCCTACGCACTCAGTGTGTCAGAGAGAGGTCCCTACACACTCAGTGTGTCAGAGAGAGTTCTCTACACACTGAATGTGTCAGAGAGAGGTCCCTACACACTGGGTGTGTCAGAGAGAGGTCTAAACACCCCAGATGTGTCAAAGTCCAGAAATGCATAGCATTTTGACACACCTAGTGTGTTTGGACCTCATGTACTCAGAATTGAAGACGATCCAACACACAGGGTGCGTCAAAGTCTTAACATACCAGCATTGGCAGATGGCGGTCCCAGCACTGTGGTTTGTGGGGGTTCAGTGAGGCGACGGAGGTCCCAGCGCTGTGGTTTGGGGTGGGGGGTGGGGTTCAGCGAGACGATGGTGTCCCAGCGCTGTGGTTTGGGTGGGGGTGGGGTTCAGCGAGACGATGGTGTCCCAGCGCTGTGGTTTTGGGGGTTTCAGCGAGGCGATGGTGTCCCAGCTCTGTGGTTTTGGGGGGGGGGTTTTCAGTGTGGCTCCAGCAGGACAGATGTGCAGAGAGACAGCCAGCAAGGCCCTCAAGGCACAGTCGTCTCACAGCGAGACAGCGGCGACTGCGGCCACGATTTATAACGGCGCACATTTGTTCAGCATAAGACCCGTCACAATGGACCCGTCACACAGAGCTCCGGAACCTCGCCCCCCCAAAAAACACAGCCCCTTTCGGCTTTTTATAAAAACAAGATGTCCTCACTTCAGGACGATTGGCAGACCCCCAAAAACCAGCGAGACGCCGGCGATCAACAAACGGACCCCCCCGTTCCGTCATCCCCCCAGCCTCCCCTTTCAAGCCCCGCCAACGCGGGCGGTTCTGGTTCTGGTTCCGGTTCTGGTGCAGGTTCGAGCCAAGATCCCGTTTCAGGCACAAGGCGTTGTGTGGAGCCGATCCATGTCATTAAGCTGCAATGAAAGATGCCATTGTTTTAGCCACGATTTCAGCTTAATCCCTGTGTGTGTGTGTGCGTGTGTGTGTGTGTGTGTGTGTGTGTTGGGGGGGGGGTCCAAGCCAAATCATTTTACTGGTTCTTGGCACCTGTTAACGTGTCCTCAAAGATTATCGGTAGACAGCATGAGAGGAGCCAAGTGAGCGCTTTGCAACAAAAACCAAGATAATTGGCCTTCTGTGAGTCTGGGGCCCTGCCGACAAACTGTCAGGCCTGATAGGTAACAGGTACTATGTTATTAATGGATAAATTACCCAGAGCCCGCTGTTATTTACTTAATACACGCGTACACACTAATGGAAGTTTTTAAAAGCTCTTAGGTCAGGAGACTTCCACAGAAGTTGATGCGCTATGCATTGTCTCCAGGAGAGTTGATTGATTTCTTTAGCCCAACCCCCCCTCCAGCGCCCCCCTCTCTCTCCAAGTGTTAATTTTAAATGTAAGGGCATCCCTTAAGGCCCTACGCTTGTAAAGGAAAAGGAAACAACTATTTTTATCCCCGATTTGCAACCTTTTTCGTGAGGCTCCGCCCAGAGCTGGATTTCAAGCGCGTGGCCTCCTCCGAAGTGCACGCTGCTAGATTCATGGCCCGCGCGTTAGAGTGATCCAGGGTCTCTCGCATTTACTGTGGCACTGATCGACCATCTCCTTGATTCCACAGAGAGGACACATATCCTGCGTACACAGCCACTTGGGCCTCTGCTCAACTAAAAACAGCTCGCCGGCCTCAATCTTCAGTAAAGTTACAGGTATGCAGCTTTCCTAGTGCAGATGACTCCTCGCAATGTGTCAACTGCTCCCCCACCATGCACCTCTCCATCAACTGACATCACACTGCACTACAATGGCACAACTCCATGCTGCCTCTATGCCTGACCACTGCAGTACTATAACACTACTCAATACTGCCTCTATGCCTGACCACTGCAGTACTATAACACTACTCCATACTGCCTCTATGCCTGACCACTGCAGTGCTATAACACTACTCCATACTGCCTCTATGCCTGACCACTGCAGTACTATAACACTACTCAATACTGCCTCTATGCCTGACCACTGCAGTACTATAACACTACTCCATACTGCCTCTATGCCTGACCACTGCAGTACTATAACACTACTCCATACTGCCTCTATGCCTGACCACTGCAGTACTATAACACTACTCAATACTGCCTCTATGCCTGACCACTGCAGTACTATAACACTACTCCATACTGCCTCTATGCCTGACCACTGCAGTGCTATAACACTACTCCATACTGCCTCTATGCCTGACCACTGCAGTACTATAACACTACTCAATACTGCCTCTATGCCTGACCACTGCAGTACTATAACACTACTCCATGCTGCCTCTATGCCTGACCACTGCAGTACTATAACACTACTCAATACTGCCTCTATGCCTGACCACTGCAGTACTATAACACTACTCCATACTGCCTCTATGCCTGACCACTGCAGTGCTATAACACTACTCCATACTGCCTCTATGCCTGACCACTGCAGTACTATAACACTACTCAATACTGCCTCTATGCCTGACCACTGCAGTACTATAACACTACTCCATGCTGCCTCTATGCCTGACCACTGCAGTACTATAACACTACTCAATACTGCCTCTATGCCTGACCACTGCAGTACTATAGCACTCCTTCATGCTGCCTCTATGCCTGACCACTGCAGTACTATAACACTACTCAATACTGCCTCTATGCCTGACCACTGCAGTGCTATAACACTACTCCATGCTGCCTCCTGTAATGTACTCGTCTTTCCTGGCCCGCTCGGGAGCCTGGCCTGCATCACCGTCTGTCTGACTGGCACCGGAGCTGCTGCTAGTCTTAGCATGGCCTGCCCATCCCTGGAACTGGTACAGTAACACTTAGAGAAAGAGAGAGAGAGGGAGAGGTAGGGGGAGAGGGAGACAGAGAGAGAGAGAGAGACAGAAAGAGGGAGAGTGGAGAGAGACCATTCCCCTTTAATAGAGCTGGTCTCCGCGGCGCGGTAGTTGGCGTGAAATGAAAGCCAGTGAGGCTGAGATGGATGGCAGACCCTGGACTTCAAAGACCTCCCTCTCCCTCCCTCTCTCTCTCACTGTGCCATGGTCAGGGAACCTGCTAGTTCACTTTAATATGACAAACACACACACCCACGCTTACTCACTCACATACACACACACACACACACACATCCCTATACAAACACACCAGAGAGCCAGACACACACACAAAGACACCCACTCACTTTCAGATGCACATACACACATCCCTTACACAAACACCACCAGAGACAGACACACACACACAAACACAGCCACTCACTTTCATATGCACACACACACACACACACACACACACAAACACAGAGACACACACACGCATCAGAGAGACACATACACACCAGAAGCACAAACCACAGAGACACAAGCCACTGCTCACCCACACACACACCCGAGTGACACACACATATATGCATACACACAAAATCATACAGATACACAGACCAAAATGCAGTACAGATGTGGTAAAGTCACACACACACACAAATAGAAAATGTGTCATATTTTAACTGATGACTGATACCAGCACTGGCCGATAACCAACCAATGAGTGAGGCTGAAAATTTGGCTCTAACCAGAACCTGATTGGTTGTTCTGTGTAACTAACAAGTGTGGCAGTTTAAGTGCGGCTCGGTCATTACAAGATGACTCAATAATTGATAGTATCTGTGTCATTGCATTTTTGCCCTTCACATGAAATCATTTTTAGCCATCATTTAGATAACAAAATAAAACTTTAAAGTCCGTTTAAAGTTAAAACGTATCTTCATTGTAACCTAGTTTATTGCCGCCCTCTGTTTTACATTAGAATTATTTTACGTGAAATATGAATATTAGGGTGCTCTTCCAAAGAATATCACAGAAAGCCGCAGTTGGAATTACATACCTTTTTCATCTGGCTTTTAAAAATGACAATTCTGATCCTTATTTCTTCTGATTTTGCAATTTTATATTCTTCAATTTTTTTCTATTGCTTTTAGTCCCGTTTATTCCTGCTTTTATTTCCTGTTTCCTATTGCCTTTATTTCACTCAAATGTCTTTCATTTGACACATTTTATTGATTGCTCTTTTTCGTATTGCTTTTTATTCTTTTATGTTTTTATTTGATTTAGTGCTGTATTGTAAAACACTTCAAGCTCTGCAATCCACGTATGAAAGGTGCTTTATGAATAACGTCTATTACTAACATTATGAGCACTATTACACAGCATTTGCAACAATTGCATTTACTGTCAAAATCTGGCAGAATTATTTGTGAACCGTTTACTTTAGATGTGATTGTTAAAGTGCTGTATCTATCATGTGAGGATTACTGTCCGGCAGCCGCTCCTCGCGGTCTCGCCTCTTCTCTGTCCAGGCCCCTCGGTGGTGGAACGATCTACCGCACTCGGTCAGGACCGCAGAATCACTCGCCATCTTCGGCAAGAGACTCAAACTCCACCTCTTCAGACTCCACCACCACTGACTCTGCACATTTTAACTAATTGTCATCACCACTGCCTACATGTTTAATACTGCATTTTGTAATATGTATCTATGTTGATGACTGTCCAAAAAACAAACAAAACAAAAAACGAACTTCTCCTTCCTTGCGTTACAGGTATGGTATGCAGCTGCCAATGATTACGTCTATTCCTGTATTAGGACACTGATCTCCTGCGCAGACTATGATTGATCTTACCATGTATTAATGCACATCTTTTAAGTCGCTCTGGATAAGAGCATCTGCTAAATGCCAAAATGTAAATGTAAATGCACTGTAGCGCACCCATGATATGTGAGTATTAGTGACAGTGAAAGCGGTTGTGTAGTGCATCAGGCCAAAGAGCATAATGTAAAGTAGAATGGTTAGGAAACTGGGCTTGTAACTCAAAAGGTTGCAGGTTTAGATTCCCAGGTGGGACAGTGCTGGTTGAGCAACGTACTGAACCTGAATTGCTTCAGTAAATCTGCTAAATGGCACACAATACACGTGAACGGGTGTGATGTGTACAAGGTCTGCACGCATCACACCTGACAACGTGTGTAGGCCCAACCGATTCTTAGTGCTTCCCCTAGACTGCCACTTGCCAAGCGTCGTCATGGTGACCTGGCTCTTTACGTTCTATATAAGTCTCCAAGCCAGGGGACTCTCCAAGCTCTCAAAACTAGAAGACTGGGCTAGAAGAGAAAGCTGCACCCACACCAGCCCTTCTTGGATAAGACTGAACACCACTGCTCTGAACCCTTTCTCAGTGTTCAGCTGTTCTCTGAACTGTAATGAAAGGGTGCTCAGGTGCTGCCCTCTGTCCACCGGCCAACAGGTAAAGCCCGTCACGGCTACACCGACCCGCTCCAGTTGAACGCCATGACGGTGCCGTGCGTCTAGACCGGACGGGAATTAGCCAAAGAAGCGCCTCTGTCGCGGATGCCTCCTACCAGTACAGGTTAGGATTGCGTGTCGTTGCTCTCGAACGGCAGACTCACTGTGAGGGAGCGCCCCCATGTGGCCGCCCTTGGTTACAACACGGTGGAAGTCATGTTACGTTGTTCCTCCCCCTTCTCCACAGACCGACACGCTGGGAGCGCGAAGCCAGGCCCCCGCCACAGATCCGCCACAGCCGCGCTGCAAGGTGTCAGGGGTGGAAACAAGAGGGAGCCTTCGGGATGGGCCACGACAAATCGGAATCCCAACCACCCCACCCCCTCCACCCCGCGGCGGAAAACCCACTTTCCCACATTTTAATCGGGGAAAAACAAACAATTTGCACACAAAACCGGTCCTGGTTTACTAAAGGCATTAAAATAAACAATCCCTCCAAATAAAAGGCTCTGGTTTCCTCTCACGATGGCCCCTGCTGGGAGTGGGGAAATTGGCGGCGGGGAGGGGGGTAAGGGGGTTAATAACGTGACTCTGCCAACTGCATGGTTTCTGGCAGGGACCCTTTGCCCTCTCCACCCCCATCTACCGAGGGAAATAGCCCCTTCCCTCCCACACCCACCGTTCCCTTTCCACATCTGGAACACTCCCCGAACCTCTGGATTCGATTGCAATGCCTGCTGGGATAGGCCGCTTCCAGCCTCGTGCTAGAACTTAGGCCAGTGTTTCGGCGCACAGACACCGGCTGGTGGACCCGTGCCACTGACCTGAAAACAAGAAGCGCACTCAGTCAGGTCACCAGAAGCGTCGCTGTCCCCTATGTAGTCCCCATATACACCATATATTTATCTAACAGCTCCGAGCATGACCTTTAGACTTCACTCCACAAAATGTATTAATGCACATCCAAGTAGTTCTGGATAACAGCTGCTAAATCCTTAAAATGTAAACTTAAACTAAACAAAATCACCCCATCTCTAAATCAGTTTAGAACCAGCGTACCTAGTTGTCTTCTAATTCATACTTGACGTTACATGCATGCAAATTACAGTACGCCATTGTGATAAAGTAGGCTAGACGGGAGAAACGTCATTGCGCTAATACTTGTGAAGGTAACCTCATAGGCCTACCTCATGGTCTTGTTTTAAAGTGCAGGACATATGCGTTCCCTTCTTTGTCGTCGTGGCTGGCGGTGTGGTGCAGTGCACATTTCAAGATTAGTTACATAACGGCACATCTAAATCTTGCATGGCAAAAAAAAAAATACTGTTATTGCGGACTCTGCGCTAACGCCTTTGAGTTAGCATTAATCTGCAAATGACTTTACAGCCGCCCAAACGATTTGCGTCATATTTAATAAGCAACAAGAGAGACACAAAAACACCTGGTGGAGCGCGTCACTGCGAAAATGGAAACTAATCGCCCCCATAACCTCGCAGGTTCTCAACACCTGCCCTGTGGTACCCAAGCGTGGCCTACTGTGTGGGCCGGGCCGGGGTGGGGCTGGAAGACGGGCCCCGCGGCATTCGGCAACACGCTCGGATTAGCAGTTGAAAGAGGTAATAACATACCGCCACTCACTCCTCGGTCTCCCGTCTGTTTGTCTTTGAAATCGCCGCGATCCCATTGAATCTCTCCCAAGTCCCTCAGCCGGGCCCATTCAGAGGGACAAGAGAAAGATGATTTTGCCCTGGCTCGAGTGAATCGTTTTTTTGTTTAGATTTTTTAACACCGTCGCTTCAATCGAAGTGCAGGGGGCAAAACGACATTTCACTAAAAGAGAATCTGCACAGTGCTTTTACTGTGGATATTGACGTCCACAAACACGAAATATCATGCGCGGGCGTACACGGTGATAGCCTGTGTAATGGACACGTTTTAACGCACAAAAGACTACTGTTAAATGCTAAGGGCCTACGAAAATCCACACGAGATTTTTTTTAAAGAACACGGCGTTGTCTTTCTAAACGTCCATAAAGAATTCTGCAAAAACACACCTTGTTAAAGGGGATCAACATGTCATACCCCCGGCGCTTTGCTAACAAGTCACAGACGCCGTGTTTTTCTAAAGACGTGTTGGATGCCAACATATTTCTGAATAAAACGAGCGCTGCTGAAGATGCAAGGACCTGATAAAGAACATGGAAGGCATTAGGGACCCTGAGATTTACAGTACTGGAGTCATGAAGGAATTTTTTGGGCCCGGCGTCTTCCAAGAACAACAACACACCGCGTGTCCACCGTGCCAGAAGCGCCCCTTTCACGTCTCGTGTGGGGCGATGCGTGTGAGCCGCAGGTTCGTTTTTAAACAGGGAAAGCTGTACCCGTATGAGAAATGGCAAATACCTTGCATTGCGAGCCACGGCACAAATCAACTGTGAACATTTCTTGGCAAAAAAATATCGGTTCCAGACGACGAATATGAAAATAATATTTGCCTGTAAAAATGACTTAAAACTCCTTCCACCCTAGCGGCCCTATACAAAGCGGTCCTTCATCCAAGCGAACGCAGTGACAGAGAACCACAGCGAATTAAACACGAAAAAGGAGTTGTTCATGCACAGGATAGGCTAACCGTGGACAATTTCACTACATAGGGTCATTTTGAGATCAATTTCAATTCAGTTCAGTAGTAGGCCTACATAAAAGCGCGGGAAAGAGGAACGCAATTTATACTCCACAGAGCACTGCACAAAGCACGACCAACATACAGCGGGTGGACAGCGTCAAGCTACAAAATTGTTTCAAAAGGCGCGAAACCTAAAACACTTAGGAAAATCCAGCCCAATCTGCTCAATTGGCAAGATGTAAAAAATATTACTGCGGCCATACTGCTTTTTAATATGTATCTTGGGAAGGTTAGGAACCTGCTAATCATAGGCCTGACACCCCATCTCGGGGTACAATGGACACATTTTACCCTACGCTGCTGTACCCTTAGAAGGATTTTGTGTCTCCTTCGAAAGCACCAACGTTTGAATGAGTGTTATACATTTACGTGATGCAAGAATAATAAGGAGGGGGGGAGGGGGGGTGTATTCGGATAAGTCTGCTCAGTCTAAGATGAAGCTGGAATACTTTATGATCCTTCCGGGACCGAATGTCTTGGCTATGAATGGTCGTCAGATGTAATCGAATAGACATGTTTGACTTGCAAAAGAAAAAGAAAGAAAAGAGGGCGAGAGAGAGAGGGAGAGCTCCTCAGTTTTGGTTATTATTATAATTCATAATAAACATAATTCATGAAAAATAATAAGGGAGGGCAGACGCAGCAGTCATGCCTACAAGGTAGAAATAAGTGAATGTGACTTGCGAAAGTACACCAATAGCGGTTGTTTTACATTTTCGGGAACGGAATATGGGCACAGGGCTCAGTTCTGTTCGGAGTGGGTCTGTAGCTGGCCCTCGAGACAAGGGAAGCGCCGCTGTCTGCTCTGCTGAAAAGTCTCGTGAAAAGTTCCTTGCGACTCTCCAGACACGTTATTGCAAAGCAAGCATTCGACAGTATTGTGGTTGGAGGGTTATTCAAAAATCCGATAGGAAAAAAAAAGTACACACGAAATGGGCGTCTGCGTTTTGCAGTGAAGAAATTGTCTGGCCCCGACATCCAGCCCATCATGCGGAGCTAAACGCGATATCTCTTTAACAGAGACCGAACACTAATGAGATGCAGGAACGAGGCCTGAACGTTTCAGACACAACACAATCCGCGCTGTTTTCACCCTCATTATCCAATTACAATAATGGGCCTGCCGTGCCCATAATGAGTGTGTGTGGGAGAAGGCGATCGCCAGAGTTTCTTCAACAACAGAAATAACTCCTATGGAGTCCTCAACCATTCTTGTGTTTATGTCTGGTTGCATTCCCTCCTCGCTCGGGTAGGTAAAATGAGTTATGAGGAAAGATTTAGCAATCATTTTCGGAATGGGAAAGGTACGTCTGCAAATGAAACGCAATACTTTAATCATCTCGAGAGTCCTACATTCACCCAGCCGCCTCCGGCTTGTGAAACGCACGGAATTATCCGCTTTCAAAATAAGGCTTGTTTTCGCAGTGAGGAATTAGGAACAAGCTCCAAAAACAATCAAAGTGAATACGTCTTTGTCTCCGGGGAGCACGTCAATGACTCTTTGTGAATCCTCGCAGAGAGTGATGAACAAACTCTCCCTCTCCCCCCCCAGTTCTTGTAACGCTAGTATTTGTGTTCCGCCATGCAACAGGAATGAATAATGTAAAACCCGTGGTTATATGCTCTTGTCCAGTTTTATGGAATTGTATTTCACCCCAAAAGATTTGCTTTGCCGAGATCTTCAAATACATTAGTTTCAGTGCATCTCTGGCTCCATCTAGCGGACGAGTGTTCACGGCGCGATGTTCAGGGGTGTCCAATCTTACCCGAGTCTTGCCAGTGTGGATGCAGGCTTCTGTTCCAGCCCGGCACTAAACTACAAGATTAAACTAATAACGGACTTGTTTTAATACCACGAGTCCTTTAACCAGCTGCTGTAATTCTGGGGTAGAGGAAAAGCCTGCAGTCACATCTTGGATAAGATTGGGCACCCCTGGTTAAGGTGGTGTCAGTATCCTGACCTTGCCGCGGTCTGAACCGCCCTGCTAAATACGTCACTATACAAAATGAATCCATTTTATTCAGTCCAAAGTAAACAAGAACGCCGGTACTTGTCAGTTCACCTCGTCCCGTGTGCACACAGACAGCGGAAATCTAATTTAACACATCGCCGAGCACCGGTTTGCAGACGCGTTACTTTCAGTTCCGTTTGTTGATACTGGACATTCAAGGAGGTTCCTTGGGGGGTAGGGGGGGGCAAGACGACGACACACATTTTTTACATAATTAAGAGAATATGAGACAGAAAGAGTGTCACCTCTAATGACTCAATGGATGCAAGATAATTACACTTAAAGAAGGATAGTGAAAATATATATATTTTTATTGTTAGCTGCCAGCGGTTTACTGATATACCAGAAAAAGGTGTGCTGGCTATACAGGCGCATACCGCATAACATCACACTTTTACACTGGCACTGAAAGCATACGAAGCACACGCAGCAAATCAATTGTATGGATCAATATCAGTAAAACAGGTAGGTGACAATGTGTATATGTATATTTGAAGGTTAGTACAACAAAAAATAAACAACTGATATCTAAATAATGATATATTCCATAGAGGAGGGGTAGGCAACCCTGGTCCTGGTGTGCCTGGGACGTTTCTGGCTTCTGTTCCAGCTGAACCCTTAACTACGCAACTGGGCTCATTATTAAACGTAATGAACGCAGATGACCATGTGCTGGAGGCATTCCGCGTTTTACCATTCAGACTCGGAATATTCAGTTGCTCAGACTCCTAGTAATGGATCAACCGGTGTAGTCCAGCACGGATGGAACTAAAACCAGAAACGGCTCCGGCACTCCAGGACCACGGTTGCCTGCCGCTGCCATATAGCATGGTACTCGCAGTGTTTGTGTCCAAAACACTCTCCACAAAAAATAAACTTCACAAAAGTTTGTTTCCCTCCTTGTTTAAACTGGGGGATTTCACGTTTAAGAGTGAAGGTGATTCCCGGTGTCTGTGACACTTTTAAAAGGCACCCCGGGGCTGTCACTCAGCAGCACGAGGGAGAACTTTTCTCCAGCTCGAGCAAGAATATCACAACCTTATGACGTCGCAGCAATATTTGCGAAAACGTTTATTCAGATTTTTTTGCCCTCTTCTCCCGCGCTGTAACAGCGTGACGCGACACAAACGGTGATTTTGATCCTCCCTCTCCGTCTCAGCCGAAAATATATTTCCCCCCGAAGCGACTGGATTAATCCGCTCCACTGACGGTTTAAATTTAGGTGGAGAGATTTTTGTAAAGCTTTTTGCAAACACCCAACAGGTACCATTAACCTATTGTAACCAGAGCACCTGTCAGCCTTTGCTCATTTGACTTGAGGGACGGGGATGGAGGACGATATAGATATATGTTGCAGAATGTTTCTGGCAGGCAATTATATTGCTTTCAGAAGGCAATGAGTCCTTGCCTTCAAATTAGAGGTTTATTTCAATACTGTCAAAAAAAAGTTACGCCATAACTATTTCGTGCCTGTTTTCTTTTTGAATTGACATACATCGTAATGCAATGGTTAATGAAACCCTTACTGTAAACGAAACAAGAATGAAATCAATGAACGAGGCCAGAAAATACTGGTTTGTTCCGAGTACTAAAACCTAAAAAGCGTTTAAGTTAAAAAAAAAAAAAAAAAAAAAACGGCCTTCGTTCCCCTCCGTCAAATCAAATGAATGTATAAAAATTACATGCCACACTTTATTTCTTTTTTTACACTCAAAACAAATATTTACAATTCCTTTTTCTTTTTTTCTTTTTTACTTTGAATTAAAACAATACATAAATGTCTGGGGAAAGAAGAGAAATGAAAAGTTTGCGGACAGGAGGAAAAAAAATAAACAAACAAAAAAATAATAATAATCATAAAAATAAAGTAAAATAATGTGCAATGAAAAGCATGTCCTACAATAATATAAAGCATCCAAAATTCTATATCGGAATTGCAGTGGAGTCCATTCGCCTTCCGATGAGGAGCAGAGGGAGAGAGGAAGGCTCCCGTGCCTGGCTGGCCCTGCATTAACATTCTCCGGTTACTCAGCTAGATATCTTTAGCCTAATTCCGCCCACGTGCTACTGTTCCCGTATGCCAATCAATGCGCTTGGTGGAGACGTATGGACACGTGGCTTAAATTTCCCTGCTTTCCACAGCGGCAGTCAATCCGTCCGACAGTAAAACCACAACTCACTCAAGGCAGGGGAACGGACCCTTTCAACCTCCCCTCCCCTCCCCTCCCCTCCCCCTCCTCCTCCTCCCCTTCATATAGGACTTCCCTTCATATATTACCTCCTACAAGAGAGAGGGCCCCACAACACCAAGCGCGTTGGTCAAATAAAAATCTGCAGGTTGTTGGAGCCAAACTACCTGTGTCACTGTACCTTAATGAGGGGGGGGGGGGGGCTGAGTTTACTGCAATCCCTCCCACCCCCTGCCCCACACTACAATATTAAATTCCCCAAATCTAAATCTTAGATCGATTTGTTTTTCTCCCCGAGTGAAAACCTTACACTTTTCTGACTGGCTATGTTGCTCTGTCTCTAATACAGGAGAACTGTGATAATTATTGCGGAGCGGAGTCGCAGGCCAAACTTCATTTCGCATAATGTGCATGTCTCTGTACATACTCCCACTGTTACTACACACTACGTAATCAGAGCTTTGAGGATCCTGCCGCTACAGGCACAGGGCTTCGGAGAGGCAGCGTCTACACCTCTCCTCTTTTTCTTCCCCCTGCCATCCCTCCTTCTGGCTCCACGTCTCACCTCTTCTACAGCAACCACCCCCCTCCCTCCTGTCACCTTTTCCAAAACATTACGATTGAGGAGGAGGAGGACCGAACACTGTTTATACAAACGTCCCCGACTAAAGCAAAGTAAAGAAAATGATTCCCAAATACTCCCCAAATCTCTTTGAATCCATTGAGGTTCTTTCTTGGTGTGCCTAGATATGCTTTTGTACTAAAACAGTTGGGGGGGGACCCCAGCTTTCAGCCTCATTCCTCAGAGGGGCCAGGGCACTGGGCTGAGCCGGATATAGCAGAGGGCACGTCAATAACAAAGGCACAGTGCATTCTGGGTAGACTGTGATATGCAATAACATAGCACAGTGCATTCTGGGTAGACTGTGATATGCAATAACATGGCACAGTGCATTCTGGGTAGACTGTGATATGCAATAACATAGCACAGTGCATTCTGGGTAGACTGTGATATGCAATAACATGGCACAGTGCATTCTGGGTAGACTGTGATATGCAATAACATGGCACAGTGCACTCTGGGTAGACTGTGATATGCAATAGCATGGCACAGTGCATTCTGGGTAGACTGTGATATGCAATAGCATGCGTCTGGCAGCTTCTCCTTATTGCTTCAGCGGTCCCACTCCCAAACGGGGAAAAAATAAAACAAAAATAAAATAAAGGAAAAAGAGCCGGAGGCGTCTCTGAATTCCGCTAACAGCATAAGAGATTAAATCACGATGGGGGGGAAGGAATCATGCAATCGTTATCTTTTTCTTTTTCTGAATCTTCTAAATGAAGAGAGAGAGAGAGAGAGAGAGGGAGAGAGAGAGAGAGGGAAAGATGGATACACGTCGTCGTTTGTCATGTCCCAGTGCTGACTGAGTGGGGTTTGGGGGGGTATGGGGGTGTGGTTGGGGGGTGGGGGGTCCTGGCTCTGGGCAGGGACTACTTGACTAGTCTCTTGGCCACGTCGCCGTAGGCAATCTCGATCTCCTTGTCGCTGGGGCAGGTGTTGGTGAACTCCTCGCGGGTGTAGGCGTTGCTCAGGTACTTCCACACGCCCGTCATGTCCTTGGGGATCTCGAAGCCGCGGTACTTCTTCGCCACCACCTGCGGCGAGGACAAGAAAAACAAAAAACAGGTGAACACCTGAGCGTGCAAACGTTTTGTTTTTGCCGTGACAGGCTCCTCAGCTCTCCCGACGCTCAAGATGAATGGCTGGGGGTTACAACGGGTCCACTCTGCCTCCGGCCCTCCCGGTTGAGCACACGCCATAAGACGCATTTCATTAGCATAATAAATAAACATTAACAACATGGCTTTATTTTAAAACAAATGTATTCATGTCAACTTTTTTGAGGGAATTTTTACGATTTCCCAGCGCAAAAAAAAGGGACAACGCTGCATCTGAACTTGGGCTAAATGTGTTGGCCACACGGTGGAGCAGTCCACTCAACCGAAACATGAGATGAACTCATTTCCACCTCAATTGCTTTAAAGATTTAAAGTCGTACTGCTACACTGACAACCTTTTCCAAATATATATTTCCAAGAACGCCGCTGCTACCAACTGAAAAAGAGAATGAGAAATAAATTCGCCCTTTCACTCAAGTCGTTTTATCCTCCTTCATGTTGCACTCGTTTCCTGCCTACCTCGTTTCGCATGATTTTGTTCCCATCTTTGAGGAGTTTTGAGAGTGTAGGCTGGGAGATTTTCAGAGCCTCACTGGCTTAACTTTAGATCATTTTCAGAACGATTATACAAAACAAGCAGCGTCTTTCACTGGCAGAAAGAACCTTGCCTTATACCGACACTCAACTCATGCCATCTCGTTTACTTCAAAGTTTTACGTGACACTGAGATATTGGATACGCAAGAAGATATACATATTATGAAAATAAATGACTTTTAGTATAGTATTTATTATGCGGATATAAGACTATAAAAGATTTGTAATTTTTTTTAAATATAGGGATGGGTGGGTTAAGGTCCGAGGTGCACACTGTGGCAGAGGATGGGCAGCGATTTGGCCGTCCCGACCTCCGAGTGGGGAGTTCATTCCACCATAGTGGTTCCAGGCCAGAGAAGAGTCGTGACCGGGAATGAGCAGCCATTGGTCACACGGCATGAGGGAATAACCAATCGCCTAGAGGCAGCAGAGTGCAGTCGTCGGGCTGAGGTATAGGGTTTGAGATGCAAGTGTTCATCAGTTTTGGGGGTGTTCAGAAAAATCACCAAAATCTATTTGCCCAAACTGTGTTTGCAAAGAAAGAAACCCCCCCCCCAAAACACTGGCATATACTTTTTTATTTTTAATAAAAGTAAAAGTCTGTTGCTATTTTGTATTTTATATCCTGTATCATACCACAACAAAACGGTGTGACCCTTTAGCACCTTTGAGTATAAACTCTTTTACTGTTTATGTGAAGCACTTCGGGCTACAAACCTTTGTATAAAATGTTCTATACAAATATTATTATTAGTATTATTATTATTTGTGAGTCAAAGTTATGGACAAATGTTGACTGGATCCTGCCACAGCATGCCTGTCACCGGGTACTCCTAGCGTGACCCTCCTGTGTTGCCGTAGGCTCGAAGGCCTCAATAGGAGTTCCCTGCCACATGCACACACGTGTGTCACACTCTTCTTTTACCCCATTTTTCTCCCAATTTGGTAGCCAATTACACACTGTGCTTAGTTCAATCCCCCCCTTCCCTCATAGTTTGCTGCCGTAGTCCTGTGACGGGCAGTGACAAGGGGCGAAGCGCTGCCTCCTCCGAGACAACACTCGTCGTGCCGTCGACTGCGCAGCGAACTGTGTGTGTCAGCTCCCCCTCTCCCTGGGGTGGACAGCCAATTGCCGCCCCGATGGCACTCCCGGCCAGAGCCGACTCTGGCGCGACGGGGAATCGAACCCCCCCGTCGGACGTTGAAACCACTAGACCACGCGGGAGGCCTGCGTCACGCTCTTCTGCTGCACTAGAGTCATGCACAGCAGCTTGAAATCTGTCCTCTCATTCACCACGGCTTGTGTAATGGCTAAGAACGCTTCTCACACACTTGCAACACAGCTTGCCCCAATAGCTTTAAAGTCATTAAAACTCTTGCTCCACAGCTAGCCTTTTAAAATCATTCAAAATACCCTTGTGCCATCGCTAGCCTTCACATCTTACCCCGCACACACCCACGCCACTGTTGACTCTTTTGTACCATAGCACTCTTAATCCACTTGTAAATAGTTTTTTTTTCCCAATCATGCCAGGCTGGTTTTAAACTGGAGAAACAAAAGCACAAATCATTTTCAGAGATCAGTTCACCTACCCCAAAATGCAGTCTCAACTCCCTCCTCAACAGCCTCACTGTGTTACCCAAGGCCTGTGCTATACGAGCTCTGTTATCAAAGCCCTGTGTTATCTGAGCACTGTGTTATCCAAACCCTGTACTATTCAACCCCTCTTTTAGCACAGCCTCAATGGGCCTATCCTGCATCATCAGCAACTCACTGATCTGAACCAATCATACGGTTTCGCGGTGGAGGGCAAAGTCATTTGATTGGTTCAGACAAGTCGGCGGACGACAGTGCCCGGTTGCTCCACCCACAACCAAGGGTACATGACACCTCACTGAAGAGCGGAATCTCCCAGAGCGCAGTCACAGTTTGTAGTTGCGGTTGTGGTTTACGGTCATGGTTTGTGGCCGCGGTTATAGTTTGTGGTCATGGTTGTGGTTTGCAGTCACAGTTAGTGCTTGTGGTTTGCGGTTGCAGCATATGGATTCCTCACCTTGACAATGTGGAGCTTGGGAAGCAAGTTGCAGTCGGCCAGCGTCATCTCGTCGCCGTCCAGGAACTTGCGGGTGGAGATCTGGACGTCCTCGATGCTGTTGTGGTCGATCTCGTCGGGCAGTGGAGAGCGGAGGTACTCATCCAGCTTCTGCAGGGTCTTCAGCAGGCCCCGCTCCAGGCCTGGGGAGGAGGGGCAGGGGAGGAGGCCTAGAGTTAGGACTGCCGCCTTACTGACCACCAACAACAACACCTCTACCAGAGACGCTGTTCTATAGCAGCACAGTGCAGCTTTTCATTTATCTTGTGTATGTTACCACTCACTCATTTGGTAACACTGCTTTGGTACTTTACATTGCGTACTCCTTTTATTTGAAGCTCTGTAAAGTTCACAAACATTCTAACTACTATCAGCCAACAAGAAGACCTCTTTACTCTGAAGCTTCTGTCTGCTGCCAGAAGGTGACCGCATCGGTTGAAATGCTAGGCACCATGCTCAGTGCAAGCAGCTATTGCCACTGGCTGTTTGTTTGTCTGATTGTCCATCTGTCCATCCGTCTCGACTGGCCAATTCTATATCATGCCTGGCACTGCAAAATAACAAACAAAGGCATCTCTGTTTCGCCTAATATGGGTTTCTCGCCTCATTTTTATATGGTTCACGCGTCTGTGCCATGTGGTGAGTGACATGTCCCCACCATCTTAAGCAGGGCTGGGCCTGGTTAGTGTTTGGATGGGAGGCCACCAGGGAAGTACTGCTTACTGCCGGTTATGGCATTTCTGGGCCAGCAGGGGGCAGCAGCCCTACCTCTGAGCCAGTCGTTTTTTTCCGGTGCTTAAGCCAGGGGTGTCAAACTAAGGGGTGTCCATCGAGGACCGAGTGTACGCAGGTTGTTGTTGCGACCAATGCACCACACCAGGTGATTGAACTAATTAGCTCCCTACTTCAAATAATTGAAATCACGTGGTGTAGTGCACTTCATTTCAAGTTAAACCAAAATAAATCAAATTAAATAATATAATATTCAAATACTCGGGAGTTGCATTCAGATTCCTTTTCCAAATGTTACCAATTCAAAGAACAATAGTTCAGATTCTCAAGCATCCAGATTACTCAGGAAAAGCAGAAGAATGTGGATGTAATCGATCTCGTTTGGAAGATTGAATGATTCAATGCTCAGCTCTTTGCCTCTGAACTCTCCTGTTTGGTTTGAACAACACTGTTTGCTTGAGGGTTTCATATGAACAAATTTAGCTCTTAATTACTGTGAATTATAATCATAGTAAAAGTTGACATGCTCCAGAATTCATTTATAATGTATTATATCTGCAGTTGAATTTTCCATATATATGCCATTTAGCAGACACAGTAGTGAATGCATACATTTTTCAGTGTATGTGGTCCCAATGGGAATCAAACCCACAACCTAAGTGTTGTCAGTGCCATGCTCTACCTACTGAGCCACACAGAACCACAACTAAATCCAAAAGACACTGCTCTCCTCTTGCATGTGGTCTGAAGAAGCTCTGAAGCAGAATCTGAGACTGACAGGAAAATCTATTTTCTACCACATGAGGGCAGCATTGCACAGTGAATATATGAACATCTGCACGTAGGGTAACAAACAGAAGGCTTCAAATATCTCCTTAGCCGCACTGCCAACATTACACTCGCTGAACAAGCTGAGCCCACATTCTTCCCAAACTGCAGTTTGGCTTCAATAAACATAAGATAATTATTAATGTGAATTTCTCCTCTTGGGTCATTCATGGTGAAATGTCACACAAACACCCCCAAAAGAACCACCACAAAGTGTAGCTATGCCAACACATCGCTGTTTGCACACCGCATAAGAAAATATACTCACCTAAGAAAACCTTTGTGAAACTAGTGGGGCCTCCCAGTAATCCAGAATGACATTATTAACATGGCCGTATGTGCCCACATTTCTATGAGCCAGCTAGCATGTTGTGTCAATATTTCACCAGGGTGGAGAAGAGCTACAAAAACCTTTAGATTTGTGATTAAGCCCTTATTAAGCTCACAAACAGTTTCTTCATAAACAGCTTACAGGTAATTGCCCAAATAAGGAAACACTTGAGTAAATGAGGGGTTCTGGCAGCTCTGTTATGGTGTGGGGTGTATTTTCCATGTTTTAGGTTCACTCAACCCCTTTGAGGGCAAGGTAAACACCAATAAATACAAAGCCATTCTGAGCGATCACCTTCATCCTCCAGGATGACAATGCCCCCATCCGCAGGGCATGAGTGGTGGGTGAATAGTTTGATGAGCATGAAAACTATGTAAACTATATGCCATGGCCATCTCAGTCACCAGATCTCAACACAATAGAACACTGATGGGAGATTCTGGAGTGGCACTTGAGACAGCGTTTTCCACCACCATCAACAAAACACCAAATGACATCATTTCTCGTGGAAGAATGGTGTTGCATCGCTCCAATTTCCAGACACTTGTAGCATCAATGTCAAGGTACATTGAAGCCATTCTGGTGGCCTAACGCCCTATTAAGACACTTCATGCTGGTGTTTCCTCTATTTTGGCAGTTACCTCTATTAGGAAGAGGTCAAATCACACAGTTACAGAACAGTTAGAGGACAGTTCTACTTTGTTCACAGGGCTCTAAATAGTTTTACCGAGTTACTTTATTGAAAAAGGACCAGGCCGCTGTCAGCGTTCACGCAGCAGGCAGGTTTTGAGGGTGTCAACGAGCGCACCGCATTGAGTGGCCGTCTCATCTGCTCCGCTGACGGGGCCGGGCTGCGGTTTCGCCGGGTTTTGGCACGGGGGCTCAGGACAGGAGGCGGCTAGCCGGCGACAGCGGCAGGGGTCGCGCGGCTGACAGGAGAGGGGCCGGCCAATCGGCTGCGATCCCCGGCGCAAACAAAAAGCCCTGTGTTTGTAACCGTTGGTGACCACAGGTCCCCCCGTTGCCTAGCGACGGGAATTCTCTTCATAATGCTGGGTAATTCAATCGGGAGGCGCTGCAAGCACCGTCGCCTTCTGAGAGGGGACAGGACAAGGGCAGGGCGGGACGAGGCGGGCCGGGACGCTCACCCTCGTTGGCGTCTGGTTTGGAGTTCTTGATGAAGGCGGAGAACTTGGCGAAGATGTCCATCCCTGCGGTGTTAGACTCGGGGTGTCGGGCCCCCAGCTTAGTGTACCTAAACACAGAGCACAACCGTCACACACACGCATGCACGCACACAAGCACGTACACACACACACACACACACATGCACGCACGCAAGCACGCACACACACACACACACACGCATGCACGCACGCAAGCACGTACACACACAGACACACACGCATGCACGCACGCAAGCACGTACACACAGACACACACGCATGCACACACGCAAGCACGTACACACACACACACACACGCAAGCACGTACACACACAGACACACACACACACACACACACACATGCATGCATGCACGCACAGACACACACACACACACACACACGCATGCACGCACACACACACACACGCACAGGTACAGACACACACACACACGCACAGATACGCACGCGCGCACGCGCACGCGCACACACACACACACACACACACACACACACACACACCATAGAACTGACAGACACACAGACAGACCACAAGGACCCCTGAAGGGCGGCCCTGTCCATTGCTAGGGGTCACTGTGAGTAATTTGTCACCTTGGCAACAGAGCTGCAAGCTGGCTTGAACAGCGTGCACTTAACGCACACGGTGACTGACAGGATGCAGCTGCCCCCTGTTAGAATCAGGGCCACACACACACCTGTTAGAATCAGGGCCACACACACACCTGTTAGAATCAGGGCCACACACACACACACCTGTTAGAATCAGGGCCACACACACACACCTGTTAGAATCAGGGCCACACACACACACCTGTTAGAATCAGGGCCACACACACACCTGTTAGAATCAGGGTCACACACACACACCTGTTAGAATCAGGGTCACACACACCTGTTAGAATCAGGGCCACACACACACACACCTGTTAGAATCAGGGCCACACACACACACCTGTTAGAATCAGGGTCACACACACACCTGTTAGAATCAGGGCCACACACACACACCTGTTAGAATCAGGGCCACACACACCTGTTAGAATCAGGGCCACACACACACACCTGTTAGAATCAGGGTCACACACACACACACCTGTTAGAATCAGGGTCACACACACACCTGTTAGAATCAGGGCCACACACACACACCTGTTAGAATCAGGGCCACACACACACACCTGTTAGAATCAGGGCCACACACACACACCTGTTAGAATCAGGGCCACACACACACACCTGTTAGAATCAGGGCCACACACACACACCTGTTAGAATCAGGGCCACACACACACACCTGTTAGAATCAGGGCCACACACACAAACCTGTTAGAATCAGGGCCACACACACACACCTGTTAGAATCAGGGCCACACACACACACCTGTTAGAATCAGGGTCACACACACACACACCTGTTAGAATCAGGGCCACACACACACCTGTTAGAATCAGGGCCACACACACACACCTGTTAGAATCAGGGCCACACACACACCTTTTACAATCAGGGCCACACACACCTGTTAGAATCAGGGCCACACACACACACACCTGTTAGAATCAGGGCCACACACACACCTTTTACAATCAGGGCCACACACACCTGTTAGAATCAGGGCCACACACACACACACCTGTTAGAATCAGGGCCACACACACACCTTTTACAATCAGGGCCACACACACCTGTTAGAATCAGGGCCACACACACACACACCTGTTAGAATCAGGGCCACACACACACCTGTTAGAATCAGGGTCACACACACACACCTGTTAGAATCAGGGTCACACACACACACCTTTTCTATTTTATTTTTGGGCCACGTGCTGCATTTGTCTTCCCAGAGCTAGACACTAGACAACGCATGCATGCACGCACACACCATTTTCCAGCCGTAGCTATGGCATTTGTGTCCACAAATTTGGGGGTTGAGAGGGTGGGTCATAACACACCCCACACCTGGACAGAATGTTTTGTATGTGTGTGTGCATGTGCATAAGAACATAAGAATACATAATGACGTTCGGCCCATCTAGGCTCGTCATGTCTTAATCTAAAGAGTATCTAGTACTACATCTAGCCTGGACTTGAATAGCCCAAGTGTTTCTGCCTCTACTACCCAACCTGGCAAGCTGTTCCAGGCATTGACAACTCTCTGTGTAAAGAAAAACGTCCTAATATCTGTGTGGAATTTGCCTTTAACTCATTTCCACCTGTGGCCTGTTGTTCTGCTGACCCCACTTATCTTAAAAAATCTTTGGTATTTTACTTTGTTAATCCCTTTTAGGAATCTAAAAACCTCAATCAAATCCCCCCTAAGTCTCCATTTGCTAAGTATAAATGGAAATGGAAAGTCTATCATCATAACTTTTACCTTCCATACCAGGTATCAGTTTAGCTGCCCTTCTTTGGACTTTTTCAGGAGCTTCTATATCTTTCTTGTAGTGCAGTGCCCAGAACTGCACACAGAATTCTAAGTGAGGTCTGACAAAGGCATTGCATAACATTAATATAACCTCCTTTGATTGCATGTTTGTGTCTCGTGTGTAAATGTGTGTGACAGTGCACTGCTGCATGTGCGGGTCTCTCCTGCCATCCCCACATGAAGCATTCTTACTACTGGAGATCAAAGGAGAAATAATCAGCCCTGTCGGTCTGTAGCCACTCCTGATTGGCTGGGACCGGGGGTCTGGTGCACCTGAAGAGTGGCGTTCGGCACACCTGGGTTCTGTGTGACAGGTGGCGACAGGGCGGGGCGCTCACTTGGGCGGGCTGAGGACGTCCTCCAGGAACTCCTCGATCTTGTTGACGTCGGTCTTCACCTCTCCGTTGTAGGTGATGAAGGGGGGGTGGGTGCCGGGGGCCAGGTTCTGGAGGTCTGCTGGCTTCCTGAGAGGGGGCCAGAACGCGGATCAGAACACACATACACTTGCATACATGCGCGCACACACACACACACCAGCTTAATCATCAGCATAATTCAGAAAGAGAGAGAGAGAGAGACACAGAGACAGAGAGAGAGAGAGAGAGAGAGAGAGAGAGAGAGAGTGAGAGTGAGAGAGAGAGAGAGACAGAAAGAGAGAGAGAGACAGAGAGACAGAGAGACAGAGAGAGAGAGAGAGACACAAAACCTATCGCAGCGACAGCAATTATCTCCTTTTAATGGAACTCATTCGGGTCAGGTCAGGGCCTCAGATGTGATTCAGGTCTAGATGTGTTAATACGGGAACGTGCGCTCCCACGCGCACACTGCAGACAGGACCACCTCAGTTATCAAGATAACCGTTAATATTCATGCATCAATATCGAACGTGAACATTGATATCCATTTTATCCGAGAGAGATGCCTTGTCCCCCATTCGGATTGCTGATCACATGTCCATGCTGTGTCCATCATTCAGGAGCGCAGTGGAAAGGTTGTTTTTACAGCAGCCGTTCGGATGAGCAGCTGACAGACTCGTGAGCTGGACTCTGGAGCCTAGGATCCAGAGGTTTAGAATCACCCACGAGATGCTGTTTTTGCACCTTTCAGCAAAAAAAGTACTTTAAAGCAAAAAAGTGCTCTTCTTGGAGGGAGGGGGGGAACTCAGCGGTATAAATGAGTAACAGAATGTGTGTAAAATGTGTGCGAAGCAGTGCAGATCACACGTCGTTACCGTGGACACCGTGGAGGCAAACTGGGGACACCCGCGGCGGCAGCGATGATGATGATGATGATGATGATGATCGGAGTGTGACTCCGGCGTGTGTGTGTGTGTGTGTGTGATGTGCAGCGGCGCGGCTCGCACAGAGCGTGGTTTCGTCACGCTCATACCAAGTCATGTCCGGGGCAAAGCTGAGAGCCTCCTGGCTCAGGGGTCTAATACCGCAGATCAGATCTCTATACAGATGTGTGTGCGCGTGTGTGTACCTGTATGGGTGTGTGCATATGCGTGTAGGTGTGGTGTATATGTGTACGCATGGTTGTGCGTGTGTGTGTGTGTGTGTGTGCGTGTGTGTGTGCGCGTGTGTGTGTGTGTGTGTACGTGCATGCGTGTGTGTGTGTGTGTGTGTGTGTGTGCCTGCGTGTGTGTGTGTGTGCCAGCAGTATGAACTGTAAGCTGCAGGGCCTCACAGGCAGGGCAGTGTTTGCTCCAGATGTCAGTCAGCAGCAGCAGCAGGGCTCCTGCACTCCGGCCTGTTTAATGGGGATCTGATGAAAGCGCCGTCAGCCCACAGCTTCTCCGCGTTACGCAACGCGCCCAAAGAGAAGCGCAAACCATTTAACTCCGCTTCATCCCATAACTAATTAACCACAACACGACCGAACACGCAGCCCCACTCGAGACGAGCGGCGGGCGAAAACAACGCCGAGGGAGCGGGGACGGCCAAAAACGACACAGCCACATTGATCGTCATAGAAACAGCAGATGATTTGCATTACCGCCGGTCGACCCCGCCCCCTGAGGCAGCGCCGCCGCTCGCTCCGCTTACATCCTCCGGTGAAGGGAGGCCATATCCAGGACACAGACACCCACCCTTGGACATCAAAGGGTCACACCCACCCTTGGACATCAAAGGGTCACCCCCGTGTCCCTTTCGGGATTTCTCGCCAACCTCCGCTCTTAATTATTCAATTAGACCCGGGCGTTTCCGCAAGCGGTCGCTTTTGTTGGATTTCTTGATATTATGAGAAAGGTTCTGTGTGGCTCAGTAGGTAGAGCATGGCGCTGACAACGCTTAGGTTGTGGGTTCGATTCCCATTGGGGCCACGTATACTGAAAAATGTATGCGTTCACTACTGTAAGTCGCTTTGGATAAAAGCGTCTGCTAAATGGCGTATATTATTATTATTATATTATAAACTCACGAACGACAGCTGATGACCCTTCCTGTGGCCCTGTGTGAAACATTTTACCGCGGTCTAAATGTGGTTTATTCAGTTGCCGCCGCTGGCGTCCCTGACTGATCGGTCTGTTCCTCAAGATGCGGCCCAGTTCCAGTCCAGCCCAATAAAGGTGCACAAACGGACACGTAAATAGATAGACACTCTCAGCTTGTTTTCAAGTGCAAAATAACAAATGGCTGCACATCCTACATGTTACACATACAAATCATGTGTTTTAACTCCCTGAATTCACGCTGCAATTCAAACGCAGCCTGCGCTTTTAAAAATTACAAAAATGTTAAACAAGGAGGTGTAATCAACCTTGTGGCACATATTGCTAAGCACTTAAGTCCAGCGCCAATGTTTAAAGAAACGAATGAAGTCATTCAGCTTCCCCTTTATTCCAGCCATTAAAGACGTTTAAAAAGAGGCTGCTGCAGATCGCGCCAGCGCGGGGGCATAATGGCAGGAAGTGACCTCATCGCCATGGCATGACAACAGGAAGTGACCTTATCCTTGTGGCACGGCTGTGGAGCCGGGGGGGGTTGAGAATCAGCCAGACGCACTCCATCTCAGGAAATGATCTCCAATATGGGCCTCGCTCACAAGCTCGCACTCCGCAGAGCGAGGCAGCCGCACGGAACGGAGTTTAGGAGCTGCACTCTGGGGGTCTGCAAGGAGGCATTAACTGAATTGCTTGCAGAAATATCCATGTTAAAGGGGACTTCCGAGGGTACATTAACAAGGCGAGTGCTGTACAGTAAAACAAAATAAATCATTTAAACATTTTTCCGGTTAACTACACAGCGGGAGAACAGACGATGAACAGAACTTGAGCGCCTATTGTGATCATTGGAACGTAGGCTGCGTAAAAAGTTAAAAGACGTTTACACTTTTGATTCGAAATCTCCTTTGCCGACAAACAAATGATACAAATCCTAAATAAACAACAAAACAAGGAGGGGGTGGAGCATGATGTCACCCTCGTAACCACACCCACTTTGTAACAGGGGGCAAATCGGCATACGGGTGGCACACCTACACCACCACCCAATTGGCGAACGTTAATGAAGGGTGGAGAGGGCTACTCCCCCGCCTTTAAGACGGGTAGCTGAAATGTCAGTCAAGTCAAAAATGACTTCTCATGCCTTCAACCTCTGAACAGCGGTTGTAGAAAGCATTGAGCCCTCGTAGAAAGTATTCTCTGACCAACGCCCTCCTTGCCCGGCTGCTCAGTTCTGGAGGACGGCCTGGTCAATGAAGATTCCGGGCAGTGTTGTGCACCTTCCACTTCTTGATAATTGATTTAACAGTGCTCCTTGGGCCTTTGAGATCTTTTTACATCCCGCCCCTGACTTGTGTCTGTCCACAACTCTTTCCCTGAAGTATTAGGAAAGCTCCTTTGTCTTCGTATGTAACGTCCAACAGCAGGACCTCACACAGCAAGGTGTATTTAACCTCACAAACACAAGTTCAATCTGAACCGTTAACCACTTTAATTGCATAGAGGTGTGTTCCAATCAATATATTATGTGAATTGTGAAGGAAACTGGTTGAGCCTGGGCTTAATCCAAAG
This sequence comes from Aldrovandia affinis, assembly GCA_029706075.1. NCBI lineage: Eukaryota > Metazoa > Chordata > Actinopteri > Notacanthiformes > Halosauridae > Aldrovandia > Aldrovandia affinis. The sequence goes on from JAINUG010000247.1 coordinate 311,449, forward strand.
TGTTATTTCTATATACTTTTTATTTATAATTGATTAATTAATTGATTAAGCCCCAAACTTTGTAGCACATTGATAGCATAGAGCACGTTATGTAGATCAGAAGAAAACAAAAAAAACAATCTATCAAGGTTTCGGGTTGTAACAACAAAATATGGAAACAACCAAGGGGGGGTGAATGGTATCTATGGGCACTCTATGGCTATACTTTTGTTGCAGATCACAAAAAAACCCCAGTAAATATTATGTACCACAGTAGAAAATAAACAAGAGCTCAAGCCGCTGAGACATTACACCCAGTGTGGATCCGGACCTTCCACTCTCAAAGCACTGATGATTAAATACAACATCCTAACATCTGCCCTCGTGGTGAATTTGTTAAAGCAGCCATCTCCTACGCCCATCAGGTGCTAGAAATGTGTAAATTCCTTTCGTCGGTTGGTTTTGTGCCCTCAGTTCTGAACTGTTTAATAAAGAAAGAAAGCTTGGACCCTTATTACAGCTCTTACGGTTCAGCTGTAGGGTTCTATTCTAATGATAATAATATAATATAATATATGCTATTTAGCAGATGCTTTTATCCCATGTGAGTGACTTACAGTAGTGAGTGCATACATTTTTCAGTATATGTGGTTCCAGTGGGAGTTTAACCCACAACCTAAGCGTTGTCAGTGCCGTGCTCTACCTACTCTACACACAGAACCACTCACATTTTAAACTCGCATCGCTTTTTGTTCGGCGGAGTGCTTTCCAGTGACCCTTAAACGCTGTGGCATTGCAGTTTTAAGACCCCTCTGATTACTTTAATATAAAAAGTGTGGGGGGGGGGGGGCCTAGAACTCTCACAGAATGTTCTCAGCCTCTTTTCTTTTCCTTCTTCGCTTCTGAAAAGCACCAAGGGGGGGTTGTTACTAGTGAGAATAAAAGTAAATAAAGAAATAAATAAGGTGGAATTCTGTTCTTCGAGGGGGCAGGACCCGGGGGACGGAAGTGAACAGTAGCCCTGTTGTGCGATTCCCCTCCGGGCAGAGCTGGGGCTACATGTGGAAAAAGTGAAGCGTTTATCGCTGTTCTCGAAAAAACGGACAACTACAGCCTGCACAGATGTTGGAGGCAGCATTGGGGGGAGGCAATGCCAGCGCTTCCCTCGCCACGTACCCCCTTCGGTTTCCCACTCCCACCCTCTCTCATTCACCTACCCACCCACCCCCCTCTCTCTCTCTCTCTCTCTCTCTCGCTGTTCTTCCTCTGAACACAGCTGCTAAGCAGCCCTTCCCTGATGGAACGAGCCCTTTATCGTCGCCTTTCCGCTTCTGAGAAAGAAAAAATAAAACAACCCAGGTTAGAACGACAGGGGGCCACGATGGTCACGTCGTTTAGGGCTCCGGGGCTGTCGGATGAATCTGTGCCTTTGTGGGAGCGAGCCTCTCAACGGTGCATGAGATTTGCAACAAATATTCCTTTTTTGTGTCAACTTGTATAACTCAAGTCACATGCGCAGGTTTCAATGGTGTATCATAATAGGAGTCCATTATGCACCAAACGTAGGGTGGTGATGGGGGATCATGGATCTGATCTTGATTATATGGAACAGACATACAGTAATGGCACATGTGCCACATCCTCAAAAGTAAAAAGAAAATCTCCATATACACATGCACACACACACACACGTGTGTGCTTGTATATATGCATGTCTGGGTGCGTGTGCATGTATGAGAGACGTTGTGAATGTGTTTATGTGTGTTAGGCTGTGTGTGTGCCCATGCAAGTACATACATGCATATATGAGAAACAGAGTGAATATGTGTGTGTGTGTGTGGGGGGGGGGGGACCACAGCCGAGTCGCTGTGCCCCTCTCCCATAAGGGAAGGTGACCTAACTCCGCCCCTTTGAGAAAGAGGAAGTGCAGTCCTGACAGCCTATAGGAGGAGAGGACTGGAGACACACCAGGGCCTTTCCAAAACATCTCTGCTTATCCCCCCCATCCCCTTCTCAGGGTTTTTTAAGGTTATGGGAAATCCAAATAAGCCAGGAAGGTGGAGAAGACGGGGAGGCCCATCTGATCAAAGGCAGAGAGGCTTGGGCTTCTCTCCCACAGCGTGTACTCAAACAGCAGGCAGTGACAGAGGAACAGGCCTGAGAGAGAGAGAGAGAGAGAGAGAGAGAGAGAGAGAGAGAGAGAGAGAGAGAGAGAGAGAGAGAGAGAGAGAGAGAGAGAGAGAGAGAGAGAGAGAGGGAGGGAGAGAGGGAGAGGGGCAGAGGGAGAGGGAGAGAGAGAGAGGGGAGAGAGAGAGGGAGGGAGAGGGAGCGGGAGAGAGAGCCCCCTCCACCCCACCCCGTGAGACGGACGGCAGCGTCACCTCTTCAGGTCGACGGTGGTGACGTTGAAGACCACGCCCTTCAGCCACAGGATCATGAACAGGCGCTGGGAGAAGGGGCAGTTTCCGATGCTCTCTCCATCGCTCCCCGCCTGCGGAATCAAGAGGGGGAATCACGTCAGCCTTTATCACATCCTCCTCCTCATCATCATCGTCCGTCACACTCAGAGACTTGGAATGTACAAGGCCTCAACGTGACACCCGCTGCACGTTTCTGCGAGGCGGCACCAGATAGCACAGACACCGCTGCCACCTATGAGAAATATCACCAGACACAAATATTAGGAGAATGTCGGTTATCATTAGCTGCCGTCGTGCCTGCACGCCTCCGTTCCCAGGCATTCCCGGGGCGTGTCGGCATTATTTAATCCCTGTCCAAAACAGACTTTAAAAAAAACGAAACAGTGGGGACTCGTCTTATTTAATTCACTCTCTTGCATCAAACAGAATCACATGTTTACACTTGGGTGCTGCCGTTGTACCTTTGAGCAAGGTACTTCACCTGCACAGCTTCAGGAAATACCCTGCTGTATAAATGGACTGTATGTAAACAAATGCATGCAAACTAAAAAATATTATAAATATATATTAGAAAATATTATATGGACACACACACACACACACACACACACACACACACACACACACACACACACACACACACACACACACGCACACGCACACGCACACGCACACACACACAATAAAAACCTGGCCAACTGCCACCCGGACCGTTAAACACATTTTCCACAAAAGCGCCCTCGAACCCACAAAGGGCCCTGTTCCAGGAGTTAACAGGAAGGCCTTTGGCCCCATCGCTCAAAGGACAGGCGACACCCCAGTCCCCCGTGCTCTGGTTTTAACCCCGGACACGCATACCGAGGGGACCCAGTCTGTGTTGGGATGGGTGTAAAACAGGAGCCTCTACTGTCCTGCCTGACCCCCTCTTAACCCCCGGGAGGGGACTCGGAACGCTACGCAGGAAGTGACCGGACCATGCCCTGCCCGCTGACGGCACACAGACGTGATGACTCACACTGCTGGAGCATGCTCACCGCACCGCACCGCAGTTCAGTTATTAACAGCAGGGAGAGGGCCGCGAGGCCCGTGTGGTGTTGCCTTTTTTCACAGGAGCTGAAGAACACAGGTGGGGAAGCAGCTGTTTGGTCTCACAAGGGAACCTGGGCATTACATTCACTGTGACGATCCCCACTGAACTACATCTCTCTCTGTGAAGGACAATCCCCACTGAACTACATCTCTCTCTGTGAAGGACAATCCCCACTGAACTACATCTCTATCTGTGAAGGACGATCCCCACTGAACTACGACTCTCTCTGTGAAGGACAATCCCCACTGAACTACATCTCTATCTGTGAAGGACAATCCCCACTGAACTACATCTCTCTCTGTGAAGGACAATCCCCACTGAACTACATCTCTCTCTGTGAAGGACTATCCCCACTGAACTACATCTCTCTCTGTGAAGGACAATCCCCACTTAACTACATCTCTCTCTGTGAAGGACTGTCCCCACTTAACTACGACTCTCTGTGAAGGACTGTTCTTACTCTCAACTACAGCTCTCGGATCAGTGAAGGACAATCCAGTCCATACTGTGATAGACAGTTCCTCGCTATAACACAGTGCCTCGCTGTGATGCACCACCCTGTCTGTGAAGTACGGCCTCTCTTTGTGACCGGTCTCACCGTGAAGTTGTATTATCACAATTGTAATTATTTCTGTGACATTGTAATTAGTCGTCTGATTAAATCTTATCTTCTTTTTATCTATATAGTAGTTTTTATCCCTGAGCCATTGTTAAATGCCACTTGATAAATGCATTTGATTTGATTTGATTTGACACAAAGGACTAAACGGGACCTGGCATGTTCACACCACTGGCTCTTCATCCAGCAGCGCACCACCGATCTCAGACCGCTTGTGTGGGCCGGTCCTGGAGGCCGGGGGTCTCGCTGGCGTTGTGAATGCATTAGCGGCAAATGACTGATGGCCTAATGAAGCCACGGCGCTACGCCGGAAGAGCGGCTCGGACTGAGAAGAACAAAGCTGCTCACAGAGTTCACAGAGGCGAACGCTGCTGAACGTCACGCTCTGCTGTAACCTGTAAAGACACCACTCAGGGGGTCGAAGGCTTGACCCTGGAAACATGAAAACTTGCGCTGTGGCATGGCCAGGATGCACATACCAAAATAAAGGAAACACCAACATAAAGTGTCTTAATAGGGCGTTGGGCCAGCACGAGCCGCCAGAACAGCTTCAGTGCGCCTTGGCGTAGATTCTCCAAGTGTCTGGAACTCTATTGGAGGGATGCAACACCATTCTTCCGTGAGAAATTCCATCATTTGGTGTCTTGTTGATGGCGGTGGAAAACGCGGTCTCAGAATGTCCCGTAAGTGTTCAATTGGGTTGAGATCTGGTGACTGAGACGGACATGGCATATGGCTTTCTTGCTCATCAAACCATTCAGTGGATGGGGGCATTGTCATTGCCTAGAGGAGACCACTCCCATCAGGATAGAAATGCTTCATCAAATCCATTCATGTGGATGCCTTGATGTCTTATGGCATTGTTTTTATTGCATTCTTATTGTATTGTATTTGACATTTCAGGTTGCCTTTTTTAACATCCCATCAGGACTCCAGATGAAAAATGCTAATTCTTCATTTACAATGTATTGTTTTTAACATTCAGTGTCTATTAATGAAGCATTGTGACAAATAAACTAATAAAAAATAAATTTAAAAAAACTCAGAACGGCTTTGTATTTATTACCATTTACCTTTCCCTCTAAGGGGTTGAGTGAAACAGGAAATTATTGCCGTTTACCTTGCCCTCTAAGGGGTTGAGTGGACCTAAACCATGCCAGGAAAATGTGCCCTACACCATAACAGAGCCGCCAAGACCCTTCATTGACTCGAGAGTTTCCTTTATTTTGGCAGTTACCTGTAGGCGTACAGTGCATATCAATCCAGGCTGCTGAGAGAGTGTGCATGACAGTGCGCACGAGCCACGTGAGCGTGAGAACGTGGCACGAGCACCATGCACCACAGCACAATGCACCACACTCAATATTTTATGTTTAGCTGACTGGCTAACTAAGCATAGTTTCCAATATGTAGCTAAAGTTCATCTTTCTGTGTTGACAGATCTATAGTAGCCAGCTACTGTAGCTAGTGTATCTGACAACATAAATGACATGTTCTTGGTTACCGTGCCATTTTGCCACGTGGTGGTTTCACCGAAGATTAAGAACACGGCATTGTTTTTCCCGGGCACGTCTCTCACTTAAACACCATCAGTGGGTACAGCAGACTTCTAACGTGAGATCAAATGATGTGTGTTTTTTGACCGCGCACTTTACTTTTTGGCAGCGTTCCCTGAGGTGCATGCGCTCTTGCCTCAGGCGGAACTACAGTGGCTTTGTGCTGGGAGAGAAAGAGGTAAAATAAAACACACCGCTTTGGAGTATCACGGCTTCGTTACAGACAAAATGTGCTCTTCACTCGGGTCGGAGTCAAACATTCTCCGCGGCACCGACGGGAATATTCAGTCCATTTGACCCACGCGTGAGTAAACATACCCCTCAAAATCCCCTTTAGCACAGAAACAGTATGCCCGCGCATTATAGGTGCGCACATTCTGCCGCACTTGTTGACCATTACAAGCACTTAACAGACGCTCTTATCCAGAGCAACTTACAGCTTACATTTCTTTACATACAGTCCATGTATATAGCTGGATATTTACTGAAGCAATTCAGTTTAACTACCTTGCTCAAGGGTACAATGGCAGTGCTCCCACCTGGGAATCGAACCTGCAACCTCTGAGTTACAAGCCCAGTTCCCTAACCGTTATACTACCCTGCCCCCGCCAAGCACGTAAGACCAAGCCCATAGCTTGTCATAAATGCTGTGACACCAGTGTCCAGTGCAAAGAAGGCTTGCAGTGAGAGATGCTGAGCTGTACATTTACATTTACATTTTAGGCATTTAGCAGATGCTCTAAACACACTTACTTACACAATTGACACTTCTTTACATACAATCCATGTATACAGCTGGATATTTACTGAAGCAATTCAGGTTAAGTAACTTGCTTACGGGTACAACGGCAGTACTCCCACCTGGGAATCGAACCTGCAACCTCTGAGTTACAAGCCCAGTTCCCTAACGGTTACACTACACAGCCGCCCCGTAAGCGGAGCTGTAAGGGGAGTGAGACTGAGCGCGCTCAGACCGAGCTGGTGGTGAGGCTTGCAGCTCGCAGCGAGCGGGGGTAGAGGGGCGGTAGCTCGCTTTAAGGGAGGGAGACACAGATGCCGATGTTTTCGCTGAGGTTCGGGCCGACGGCCAGATCCCCACCTACCCAGAAGCCTTTGGAATGCTGACGAACCCCAGGGAATTCTGGGAAGTTTCGCAAGATCACTGACAGAGAGGTTTGTTGCCGTCATCAGCTTTTAAAGTTCTGTCAGAACTATGAAGGAAGAAACTGTGTGGGCCAAACCAAAACCCTCTTCCTTACCGTGTCTACAGTAAGCACATTTTTTTAAAGAAATGGTACAGTACTGAATATCAGGGTTGGGGGTCAATTCCATTTCAATTCAGTCAATTCAAGAAATGAATTGAAATTCAATCAATGAGTTTAATTGAGGAGGGTTTTATGGCATTTAAAAAAAATCATTCCAGAAAAATGTGTGTGTGTGTGTGAGAGAGAGAGAGAGAGAGAGAGAGAGAGAGAGAGAGAGAGAGAGAGAGAGAGAGAGAGAGAGAGAGAGAGAGAGAGAGAGATATAGAGAGAGGGAGAGAGAGAGAGAGAGAGAGAGAGAGAGAGAGAGAGAGAGAAAGAAATAGAGAGAGGGGGAGAGAAAGAGAAAGAGAAAGCGAAAAGAGAGATAGTTTTATTTACAGTACTAGCGATACCACACGCACATCCTCCCCAGGTCATTTATTGCAGTGAGGTGGAGCTCAGCTGGCCACAGAAAGCAGCCCTAGAGAACACACCCAAAACATCAACCCTGCCCAAAAGTAGCCACAGTGTTCTATCATTTCCGACACTGTGCATCGGAAATGTTCCTTCCCTCATAAAAGTTCTATAAAATAATAATAATAAAAAATCAACAGAGATTTGATCTACATTTACTAATGGTTCTGTGTGGCTCAGTGGGTAGAGCATGGCACTGACAACGCTTAGGTTGTGGGTTCGATTCCCATTGGGGCCACATATACTCTAAAATGTATGCATTCATTACTGTGTCGCTTTGGATAAAAGCATATGCTAAATGGCATATATTATATTAAATATTGTGACTGCAGACGCGGAGAGAGAGAGAGAGGAGTGTGAGAGTGAGACAGAGACAGAGACAGAGACAGAGACAGAGACAGAGAGACAGAGACAGAGACAGAGAGAGAGAGAGACAGAGACAGAGACAGAGACAGAGACAGAGACAGAGAGAGAGAGACAGAGAGAGAGAGAGAGAGAGAGAGAGAGAGAGAGAGAGAGAGAGAGAGAGAGAGAGAGAGAGAGAGAGAGAGAGAGAGAGAGAGAGAGAGAGAGAGAGAGAGAGAGAGAGAGACAGAGAGAGAGAGAGACGAGTAAAGTAAGAGCGGATTCAACTCGTTCTCTTCACACTGCAGTCATTCCACATCAAGGTGTTTCATTGTTGCTGGAGCCGAGCGGAAAAAGCTCAAAACTGCCCAGGGTGATTAGAGGCGGCTGCGCGTGGCAACACGCGTTGAGCAGGATGAGTAGCCTTTTTAAAAATAGATATGCTTTTAACCGTTTTAAAACTGACATTCCTGTCTGTGCCATCTGTCAAGGTCGGAGTGCAAAACAGGAGGGGGCAGATGGTCCCAGTAGCCGTTACCACGACAACGGCAACAAGTAGATCGGCCTTCAGTCCAGGGAAGACCTCAAGGTCCATTGGCATCAAATACCAGCCTGAAGAGAGGCGTTTCATCCCAGTGCGTATTAGTTTGGGCCCACATCTTCATACAGGTGACACATAGTCTGCAAACACCCTACAGACTTTTAAGGCCCTGCTTAAAACACACCTTTTCGCCAGAGACAATCCCTGAGTTAGTTTTTTACGGTTGTGTGACAGATGTATTTATGTCTTTATGTTCTTTGTTTGTTTGTTTGGATGGCTGCCTGTACTTTGCATGTTCCTATTGTTCTTGTCTCTTGTTTTCCTCTTCTTCGGGCTGCGCCCCGGGCTGATGTAACTATTGGTTGGGGGGCGCAATATAAATGAAATAAATGAAATAAATGAAATAAATGAAATAAATATGCCATATTTTACATAGTGTTCACTTACAAAGCCCAATTTGACATAGTGTTCACTTACAAAACCCAATTTGACATAGTGTTCACTTACAAAGCCACATTTTATAGAGGCCACTCAAAGCATCTTTGTAAAGCGTACACTTCCTCTCCCTCCTGGTCAGGTCACTGACGGCATTTATTTACAAAACTCTGGTTTGCAAGACCGTTTCAGAGTGTTTGTTGCAGTCAGTCTTACAGAGTGTGCACTTTGAGCGTGCATTCGGGGACTCACTGTGTGATTGCGTGTCATGTTATCATTTTCCCTCTTTTCTCCCCACTCAGTATCTTTCTCTCTCTCCGTGTCATGACGTCTCCTCTGTGACTCTCTCCCCCTCCCCTGCCTTGGTGACTCGACCTCATCTGCTCTGATATGACTCCGTTCCGCCTTCCTGTCATATGACTGGCCGTGACTCGTTTGTCCCCGTCAGGTGTGGCGTACTTATCCTCCGTCTCTGTTCTGTGACTCTGTGGGGGAGGGGAATTGCGGGTGGGGGGAATTCAGATGAAAGGGGCTCACTGTCTCCTAGCCCCTCAGGTATTCTCACGGAAATGCCAGAGTCCTCACCTGCTGGCACCTCACGCTTTAGTGCAAGCTGCCCTAACATAGCCGTCTCTGACGTGCCTGATTAGAATGAGTCTGCCTCTCTCTTCCCAGTCTCCCAACGCTCCTCTCTCTGGTTGCCTAGATGTTCTCATTACGGCGCACACACACAGAATTCCTCGCAGCGTTTTCAGCTTACACCACAGCCGCGTACCGAGCCGCGCACGCTCGCTAATTGACGACGCATTCCACAAACAGCAGCGAAGGGTTTGAGCGGGAATATTGTCGCCTGGGGGGGTGAGGGGGTGTGTGCTACGAGCGTGTGCATATGCCAAGGTTTACTGCCATTTCGCCCCACCACCTGCCTTCCCCTCTTACTCCTCCCTTCTGCGTGCACAGAACAAAGAGAGAATCCACAAAAGAGAAAAACTAAAAACAACAACAACAACAACCACCATCACAAAAGCCCTGATTATCTCCCTGACATTTATCGGGGGGCTGGGGGGGGTACGCGTGGGGTGGTGGCACTGCAGAGGGGTGGGGAACATTATTTTCCTCTCATGTGAGCTCAAGACAGAATTCCCAGCAGCTGCCCCATTTGTACATATATTTTTTCCCTGCACAATGAAAAGAGTCCGCACAGCCTCAAACTGAATAGGACACTTTGTTCCCGAGAGGGGCTACAACACCCTGCTGATGGACAGGACACAGGCCTGCTGCAGGGGCCCGCCGGGACGCCAGCAGTGCAGCATTTAACAAACAGCACAACGGGCTTCAGCCTCACTGGGCAAACAAACACACAAAAACAGAGTCAGGGTTATCATTTGTAATTAGAGGCCGTCCCAAATGTCGAATTCAATTCAGGCCTAGAGGACATGACAGCGTTAACTCTGGGAATTATATATTTTTTTAGATGTATAAAATTTATAAATACAAAATATCTGTGAACATAGGTATATAAAGAGAATACAATCAGAAATTCATACATACAGTGAATTCTAGTTCATTCAAGTTAATAAGCTATATTGCATGCTCAAACAAATGGAAAATTAGAAGTAATATTTTTCCCCCAAAAGCCATTGTCACACTTATTCACATCCCATATAATTATTTTAAATAAAATCCAACAAAAGTAAATGTCGTCTTCTATAGTGTTTTATGAGATTGGGGAATGTGTGTGTGTGTGTGTGTGTGTGTGTGTGTGTGTGTGTGTGTGTGTGTGTCTGTGTGTGTGTGTGTGTGTGTTAAACTCTGATTGGAGCCGGAGTGTTATGGTCAGATGAGACCAAAATTAAGATTTTTGATCACATATTTGGAATACATTGAGATTTTGGATCACATATTTGGAATACACTGAGGTCACAATTAAGAGAGGGAAGGAAAGGGAAGAAGATTCTCTTTTGTGGTGGCAATGGGTCACAGAACCCTATGTTAGTGTGTCTCAGCAAACTGTCCACTGTTATGCCGGGAATTAATATAACAAAATAGACAGGGAAAATATCTACTAGCACAAAACCAATTAAGCCCGGTTCTACAAACAGCCAAGTGTTCCATGTCGACCATGTTTGGAGTCCGTGAATGAAGAGTGCTCATTAGAGGACTGCGATGACTGGCTTGGGAAACTGACTGGCACGTCAGCAGCGAAACGTACAAGTGGATATTACATTACATTACATTACAGGCATTTAGCAGACACTCTTATCCAGAGCGACTTACAGTTTTTTTTACATTTCTTTACAATCCATTTATATAGCTGGATATTTACTGAAGCAATTCAGGTTAAGTAGCTTGCTCAAGGGTACAACGGCAGTGTCCCACCTGGGGATTGAACCTGCAACCTTAACGTTACAAGCCCAGCTCCCTAACCATTATACCACACTGCCTGCTCTGCCTGGATATCAACTAATGAAGAAAGAAAAAGTGGATAAAACAAATAAATGTCGATGAAAAGATATGGTATACAAGTATAAATTAAAACATTTGTTTGAAATTATTCATTATTATTCTTGTCCACATATTGTTATTGACGTTATTCACGATTGTGAAAGGTGTAATCCGTCACCATGTGTAACCGGCATTTGAAGGGCAGCCCTACAGGAGATATTCTTGTGGTTTCAAACCTCAGGTTCCCTGCAGCGCCTTCATCTCGTTTCATTCCTGGATTCGCCTGAACAAGATTCGCCCGACGCGATTACGAGAAAGCGGGCAGAGACGGGGAAACTGGACGTGTATTCCTGACAGTCGGGTATACCTGTACTGTTGCCGCGGCAACGGAACCATCCCTTTCCCCATTCGAGCCCCTTTCCTATCGAAAACACCTAACCCCCTCCCATGAGAGATATCAGACATTAAAGTGCGAGAGATGGTAGCGCTCGCCGTGCTGATAGAATCACGTTCGCTGCAACACGCCGCCCCGCGCTGGAGATGAGAGGGGCTTTGATCCGCAGGCGCGGCAGACACCTCGCACTCCCCCGCACTCCCCCACCCCTGCGGAGGATGAAAGCTCCAGAGTCACACCCCCGCCCCGCCCCACCCTCAGATGTAGATGGTCGTCTGTCTGGCCCCGCGTTGGCTGCGGTTCAAAATCCGCCCTGCCGTCCCGTGAAATCAGGGCAGCCGCGATGGGCCTGGGATTAGCCGCCCGGAGCAAACCGCGGAGACGCGCCTGAGATTTTATGAAGAGCCTGAGAGTCCAGCATCACATGAAATAATCCCCCTTCCCACCCCGGGACTATGAATACAATATCGGGCCTGTATGTCGGATCCAAACTGCTGCTGTTCAGCAGGCGTTACGCCCCACACGAGCGCTGACTGCTTAAGGGAGAATAAGATGGAATTCATTTGCATTTCTAACATTGTTCAAAATCACCCAGTTATTTTAAAAAAACATCCCTTGCTCATATGTTTTGGAACAGAAATCCCAGAGACACGCAGCGTGTTCCCCAGGAGACTCCTCTCAGAGAACAAAGAGAGGAGAGGAGAGACTCCAGCTCAGCTGTGTGCTGCTAAACAAAGCCTTCCTTTAAAAACAGGGATATCACACAGAGAGAGAGAGAGAGAGAGAGAGAGGAAACGGTGGGACAGTGGAGGTGGGGGGGGTTGAGAAATAAGACAGGATGAGAAGGAGAAAGAGAAAAATATGAAAACAGAGAGAGGAAAGGGGGTGGGACGAGGGGGTTGGGAAATAGAGAAATAAGACGGGATGAGGGAATTTCAACCAGAGAGAGAGGGAAAGAGAGGGAGAGAAGGACAGATGAGAAGACAAAGGTGGGGACGGTGAGGAAGCTGGAGATGAAGAAGGGGAAAGATAGGGACAGATGAAGAGAGAGAGAGAGAGAGAGAGAAGGAGAGCGAGCAGCCTGCAGTTCATGTGTTTAGTTGAGAAGTGTAAGCACGCCCCTCCCCCGCTCAGGGCCCCTCAGAGACGGGACGGGGTGTAAAACTATTCCAGCAATGTCCCGCTCGCCCCCCCGGGAGAGCGCTTTGTTTGGTTTCACAGGGATGTGGGGAGCGCCGCATTTCCGGCAGCACGTCACCCTGACAGGCGCATTCCTCCCCCCTCAGAGAGCTGTGAGACAGCTGGGGCTCCCTGCTTTACTGCTCACCGTCAGAGCCCTGCTCACACCCTGACTGCCCACCTTCAGGGCCCTGCTCACACCCTGACTGCTCACCTTCAGAGCCCTGCTCACACCCTGACTGCTCACCATCAGAGCCCTGCTCACACCCTGACTGCTCACCGTCAGAGCCCTGCTCACACCCTGACTGCTCACCTTCAGAGCCCTGCTCACACCCTGACTGCTCACCTTCAGGGCCCTGCTCACACCCTGACTGCTCACCGTCAGAGCCCTGCTCACACCCTGACTGCTCACCTTCAGAGCCCTGGTCACACCCTGACTGCTCACCGTCAGAGCCCTGCTCACACCCTGACTGCTCACCTTCAGAGCCCTGCTCACACCCTGACTGCTCACCGTCAGAGCCCTGCTCACACCCTGACTGCTCACCGTCAGAGCCCTGCTCACACCCTGACTGCTCACCTTCAGAGCCCTGCTCACACCCTGACTGCTCACCTTCAGAGCCCTGCTCACACCCTGACTGCTCACCGTCAGAGCCCTGCTCACACCCTGACTGCTCACCTTCAGAGCCCTGCTCACACCCTGACTGCTCACCTTCAGAGACCTGCATCCATATAAAACATCTCAGATCAGTTTAGCTTTTTAGCTCACAATTGAGAAGGCTAGGATATGGATGGGGGGAAACCTGATCCTAGATCAGCACTCCTATTGACACTTTTTGAACATGGTACCATGCACACACACACACATAAACGCACTCTTAAAAGCGCACATTCAGAGGCCTGCCGGAATGACCGCAGATACAACACAGACGCATACACATAGCCCAAGAGCCCGCACAGAGCATGGGTCAAATCCTCCGGAGCTCCGTTTGACCCCTGACGCCGCGGGTCCGTACTCAGGAGTGTATTTATGAGCAGCGTGCAGTGTGTGAGGGCTCCGCAGGGCAGGGTATACCTCCTGCCCAGCTGTGTGACCACAGCGGAGAGAACAGGGCTCTGCTCTCAGCACAAACGCGCTGTTATTCCACCGGCCTTGTTTCAGGCTGGGAGTGATGTCACACCACTGTCGGGAGCCCAGTCTCTGATGATGTAATCGGGTGCTCGCCAACGCAACACTCCTCCTGGCCTTTCAGGTGGAAAATATAAAAGAGGAGTATCGCACAGTGCTGTTCTTGTACAATGTCGGCGGGGGAAGAAATAATAATTTCTCGAAATTATTTTTAGAACCTCATCTATATATAGTTCCGCTGCGGCTACGAGCTTATTCTCGTTCGCCCCGCCCCGCACGCAGCCAATCTGCCGGTTCGGTTCCACGACGCCGGCTCCGCTCCGACTGTTTTCGGCCGGCGAAACGAGCAGCCGGCCGCCTGCGATCGGAGAGATCGGAGACGAGCGAGCCGCCAGCGGTCGGGCTGGGAAGCGGTGACGCTCCCGACCGCGCTGTGGGACGTGAAGCGGGAGATCACCAGAGACACACGGACTGCAACTGTCCAGACTGTCACGAATTCCCCTCACTAGGAACCAACCGTAGTGACCCCAAAAACACCCCAAATTGAAGACATTTTGGCAGAAGCAATGCAAGTCTGTGCAGTTATATTATGATGTTCTAGAACTACTAGCTAATCTGTAACTGCACCAACTAGCTAGCTAGCTAGCTAGATTAACGATTAACGTCCATTCGCACTTTCGCCCAGTTAACTGAGTGAGGCAATAAAGTGAAAATATTAACACACTTAGATGGAAATTAAATGAAATGAACAGTACTAACATGGCCTGCATCGTGCACCAGTTCTGCACGCTTTATTAGTTTAGGCTCATCCTTAAAAAGTTATGAGATATGCCCTATAAATCAGGGCATGCGTTTTTCACCACCTCTGTCAGGAACCTGCAGTTCCGTCCTCCAACACCAAGATGTCGATTTTATATTTTTATAGTTACAAATTTTCCCCCTTTTTTTCTCCCAGTTTGGTTGCCAATTATACCCTCTATTTATTTCTCCCCAACGAGTCTGCCACCCATCCTCTGGGTAACGAGACAATTTTTCCGGGCCGGTAGGTCCACCTCCTCTGACAGACACCAACGCCTTTAACGACCATCGACGAACCTTTGCCGGCTCACCTCCCCCCCCACTGAAATGGGTGGGCGGATATTTTTAAACCGCACAAACTTATAAAAACAATTGAACGCAAAAGGCTTTTTTTTTACAGCCTAAAGGCAAAATAACAATATAAAGAACAAAATTGTTATTGATGGGATGCCTTGATTTTTAAAATTCTAATTAGTCTTCGATCTGGTAGTAGTCTCCATGTTTAGTAGTCTCCCCTCTGAAACAACGTAAATTTTTAGACAACACTCAGATTGGCACTTAAATTGTGTAATTGGTCATGTTCATTTGCGTAATTGCTACTAATTACTGAAAATAGAGTGCCTACAGCGATGCTCTGAGGATCAGAGAGGAACTGCAGCTTGTTGAGAGAGGTGGTGAAAAACGCATGCCTTTACCTATAAACTAACGAGGCACCATTGCATTTGGATTGAGTGTCTCCAACCGGTTGTTGCCACGTACGTTACTATGTTGATGACACTGCACTTTCATGATGTATAACAAGGGGGAAAAGACCTAAACGCTAAAAAACGCTAAAAAACGCTAAACCCGCGTAGGAAGGGATGCATCAAGGAGAGGCATGACAACCGCTGAAGAGTTGCACTCGACCTAGCATACAGGCTGTGGCGGTCACGCGGACGAAAGCGACAAAATCGGGGCCTGTGTGCCATGCCATGCCAAGCATCTCTCAGACAGTGCGCACGGCACCACGGAGGCCATCACAGACGATGATTGGTTTTTTAGTAGCAAGATGGGGGGGGGGGAGGCGTTTCCGGTAGTTCTCTTCCTTCATAAATCATTCCTTACCATATATATTGGGGGGAAATCATCTCCCCACCGCCACTGATATAAAAAAT
Organism: Aldrovandia affinis; assembly: GCA_029706075.1. Classification (NCBI taxonomy): domain Eukaryota; kingdom Metazoa; phylum Chordata; class Actinopteri; order Notacanthiformes; family Halosauridae; genus Aldrovandia; species Aldrovandia affinis. The sequence goes on from JAINUG010000247.1 coordinate 327,248, forward strand.
ATAAATAAATTGATTTGGTCCCCCCCAATGTTGACTCCATGGTTACGGCCTTGAATCATCTACACCGCCACCTATTGTCCTGGAGTGTAACGACGCACTCCGCTTTTTGGAGCTCAAGAACCATGAAAGCCCTGACGTTTAGAGACCGGGCTCGCCATTTGTGCCCGTGGACGCCAGACCGAGCGCAAAATAAGGCTTCAGACTGAGGGTGTTTAAAGAGAGTGCGTAGACCAACGGACTCATAATGCAAGTGTGTGTCCTCCCTGCGTTCAGAGTGGGGGGCAATGACTCATGCTGAGGCCACAGATGTCTCCCCCAGGAGACGTACCCAACAGTGATGTCATCGATGATGTCGCTCCACAAACAAATGTTATCATGGCTGATGGGAAGGCGGGATGAACAAACCCCGGGAAAAAAAGAGATTTGGTCACAAGGGTGATGCGAATTTGTATTTTGCCCTCCTTGGTCATGGAAACATGGATAACTGCTGTGGTAGCCAAGCCTAGCTGAGCCAGGTTGAGCACCTCAGATAAAACGTGTGGTTGTGGTTTTACATACAGGAAAAAGGCTGTCGGTCATTCTCTTGGGAGTTGAAGTTGTTCTAGTGTTCTTCACCTGAGAGATAAACCTTGACCAGCTGCATCGCTTCCCTTGTGCTGCAGACTCCCTTGTCGTAGTTCTAAAGCATGAGACACAGCTTTCCTATACGTCAGATCACACACACACACACACACACACACACACACACACACACACACACACACACACACACACACACACACACACACACACACACACACACACACACACACACACACACACACACACACACACACACACACACACACACACACATTCAGACTCCTTGTTGTCTGGCCAGCGGCGCTGTGTCTTTTTTTTTCTCTCGACTCAGTCACCAGACGTTACTGAATCCGACCCGCTGCTCCTTTTTGTTTTTGGGAGCAGAAAATCTCTCCACGCCTGAGGGCTAAATTCGGCGACCGCGCGGGAAGACTATGAGGCTGGTGGTGGTGGTCACACCCTCTCCCGGAAGTGACCAGGGGGTTTGGGGCCAGGGTTTTACCGAATAAGGAGGCCGTGGGCGAGTGTAGCCCTTTTCGCCCCGCCGCACCGCGGGAATGTGTCCCGACTCTCCACCCAGGAGGAAGTGAGTCGTCGGGGCGGGTGGGCCAGGCTGTGTCAGAGAGAGAAGGAGAGAGTGTGTGTGTGTGTGTGTGTGTGAGAGAGAGAGAAAGAGATAGCGTAGTTATATAGCGTTTGCTGTGTAAATATTTAAATGTATTGCTGTATGCTTTGCCAATATTTACAGTAAAGCCAATAAAGCATCTTGAATTTGACAGCAAGAGAGAGAGAGAGAGAGAGAGAGAGAGAGAGAGAGAGAGAGAGAGAGAGAGAGAGAGAGAGAGAGAGAGAGAGAGAGAGAGAGAGAGAGAGAGAGAGAGAGAGAGAGAGGAAACGATGGGACAGTGGAGGTGGTGGGGGGGTTGAGGAATAAGACAGGATGAGAGGGAGAAAGAGAAAAAGATGAAAACTGAAAAAGGAAAGGGGGTGGGATGGGGGGTTGGGAAATAGAGAAATAAGACGGGATGAGGGAATTTCAACCACAGAGAGACATTACATTACATTACATTACAGGCATTTGGCAGACGCTCTTATCCAGAGCGACGTACAACAAAGTGTTAAAGAGAGACAGAGAGAGAGAGAGAGGAAGGAGAGAGGGGGAAGGAGAGGGGAGAAGGACAGATGAAGAGAGAAAGAGGTGGGGACGGTGAAGCAAGCTGGAAATGAAGAAGGGGAAAAGAGAGAGGTGCGGTGAAGCTCGGACCCATTCACAAGGGGGAACAACACCTAAACGAAAGTTCCCCAAAAAGCAAGCCAGGGCGACAGGCTTCCCAGACTTCCAGTGCACTGAGCACCTGCCAAATCTCCCCCACTTTCATTACGGGCCCGACAGACACGTGACAAGGGAAACCAGAGGGTGCATCCTCGTGCCTCCACGCCCCCACAAAGGCGCCCAGTCTCCTCTAACCCAGACACGAGCCTGGGTGACACTCAGGCCCTGCCTGCCAAACGGGCGCGCTCACGGGCTACAGGGCACAGAACAAGAGTGGCAACAAGCGCACGGTCCAAAGGAAGCGTTTGGACACTTCTCTCAGCAGGGCAGACGAAAGGAGGAGGGGGAGGGAGGAGGAGGAGGAGGAGGAGGAGGGAGCTGAAGTGCAGTGAGTTAGCGGGCTGTTGTTGGGAGGGTGTGTAAATCGTGTTGATGAAGCTCTGGGACGCTGGCGGAGCGCGGCGCGGCCCTCCACGCTGTCTGAGTTAATGAACTGCATTCCAATCACAGCGCTCTGTCACCAGGGCCCGGCCACATCCTCGCACAGAGAGAGGGGTGTGGAGAGGGAAACACTCGCAGAGACACAGAGTGAGAGAGAGAGTAGAGGGAAACATTTATTATTATTATTAACAATCAATTAACAACCAATTATTATTATTATTATTATTATTATTATTATTATTAATAATAATAGTAATAATAATAATGACAACATTATTATTATTATATTTAATTTATTGCTGTTTTAAAAATTACTACATGAATGTTAAGTTTTGGCAATATTTACATTGTTTCATGACAACAAAGCCTACTGGATTGAATTGAGAGAAGAGAGAGGAAAGAGGGGGGGGAGGGAGAGATTGTTATTGTTGGAGTCAGGTTTTGACTGAGTGACTTCCTGTTTTGTATTTCTTTCTCACTTGATTGTTGTTTATGCTTTGGGAATTTACTGAATGCCATGCAAATACAGAACTTGAATTGATAAATGTCATTGAGAGAGGGGAGGGGACAGATGGAGAAAGAGAGAGACAGTGAGAGAGACAGAGAGAGATAGAGAAAGAGAGAGAGAGAGAGAGAGACAAAGGGAGAGAAAGAGAGACAGAGAGACAGAGAGAGAGAGAGACAGAGAGAGAGACTTGAGAGAGAGAGACACAGAGACACAGGGAGAGATTGTCACCCTGCACCCCCACAGCACACCCTGTCCCCCCACAGCAGTAACTTCAAGAGAAGTCACATCTCCAATCCAAGAGAAACTCACCCCCCCCCCCCCCACCTAATGACTCAGTGGGCTGGGGTGCATTCCTTCCCTTCCTCTGTCTCCCCCTCTTCCTCTCTCTCTCCGTCTCGCTCCTCGCTCTCACCCTCACTCTGCACAGACCCTTCCTGGAGCCGGATGGTCTGAGCCACGTCAGGCTTTGAGGCCCTGCCCGGGACACAACGTGCAAACGGCAAACTGGCCACCAAACTGGCCACCAGAATTTAAAAAGAAGGTAGATAACTACAGTATTACGTCGATGACGTTGACTTTGTCTTAAGTGCACAGATTTGTACCCCGGGCCCAAATTTGGTAGTTTAAAAAATGACCTTCTGCTCATGGTCAGATCTAACAACTTTTTTCTTTCTTAAAAAATAAAAAAAAAAGGAGGAAAAGGAAAATGTAAAAAAATGCTAAGTTGAGTGGCACTAGGGTGGGGTTCATCCCTGCAGTGGGCCTGAAGTCCAGACGACTGAACTCCACCCTGGACTCCGACATAGCGCGGGCCCATGCCAAACACCAGCCGCCATTTCGCATGGTGTAAATCAGGGTTCGTCTCGCCACTTGCAGAAACGGGCCTGCGTTCTGGGCCTGTCGGTGAGCGGAGATCAATCGACACGCGGTGGCGTTGAGCCTGGTCTGTGTCAACAAACCACACACCTCCATTTTTGAACATTTTTGTCGTTTCGTTTCTTTGTTTGTCGCACGTGCTGAAATTCTAGTCGGGTGCAATGTAGTGCTGTACAAGTGGGGCGAGTGGCATAGGCACCTGGAGCCAGGGTTTAAAACTGACACCAAAAAAAAGTCTCATAGAATTAATGTAATAATGTGATGAAGTTGGTTCAAAACCCTGTGTGACAAAACGATAATGCTGTGTTGGTAAATAAATATATATATATTGCGGCATTCCCGTTTTTTTCCCGTGACGATGGCGGTACGTCTGCGCGTGGTGACAGCGCTGAACCAACACACACTCTCTCATTCATTCATTCATTCATTCACACACACACACACACACACACACACACACACACACACACACACACACACACACACACACACACACACACACACACACACACACACACACACACACACACACACACACACTGTCTACTCTCTTACATACGCACAAACGCACACACGCACACACAAACAGTGGTGAAAATGGCCGATGTTTCAGCCAATGTTGTTCTGTGCATCACTTCAATAACACGCAAATCAGGAACTTTGGTTAGAGTCAAATTTGTTAGCAAATAGCAAGCAGCACACATACACCACGTCACGCACAGACACACACTATCTCACACACACACATACGCTGTCACTATCACGCACGCACACACTGTCACAGAGAGGGATGATATAATCACAAGTGATTGGGAGCCATTTCACCTTCTGAACCCCACAGTGCGACCAGGTTCCCATGCCAACCAGAGGAATTTCCCAACAAGGCCCTGCATGTCTCACAGGTCAGAGTTCACGCCCGATACCTTCACCTTAGTGTCGCAGGGCCCATTCTCACCCACACCCGAGAGCTAAATCACAGCCGGACCTTCTGAACAAAAACAAATAAATACAAATTCCTGCCACTTACTTAACATTATTTACAGGCCAACCCTCCAGGACCAGTGCTGGCCACCCCACTGCTGATGGGGGCTGGTGGTCAGCTTCTCCAACACTAATAATAATAAATGTGTTCAGAAAGTGTGGCCGTGATTTAGCTCAGGTGTGGGTGAGAATGGGCCCTGCGGTGTCTTAAGCTGAAGGTATCGGAAGACCCCTGCCTTAGAGGGAGCGCAGGTTGGCCTGTCCCTCCCCAAACCCCTGTACCTCCATGCCCGGCACTCTGGTCCTGTGTGGAGGTCGGGCGTGTGTTCGCACCGGGCCTGGCCCTGCCGCTGCTCAGCTCCCGAGTGGAGCGCTCACCAGCACAGGCGGCCAGGACAGGCCCCACAGCAGCACGGTCACGCTACCGTGTCACGCCGCCTCCAGGACAAACGCTCTCGTCCAGGGTCAGAGACAGACCACGGCGCACTTCTCCGGCAAAACCCGACGCCGGAAAACCCATTCGCGTTGTGAAACGGTCAAAGGTCGTATCCAGTCCAGTATGCGGCCCCACCACAACACAAAGCCCTATACACTCCGAGGCAAATTCACAGAGCGGTTTGCAGTCCGCCATGGCCAAGACACTGCAACCGCCAGCTGATACAGGGAGGGCTAAATCACACAAAAGTGCGTATTACAAGAACATTCTGCAGTGGACTGGAAAAGAACAAATAGAACAGAACGTTTAGGTCACGTCTGTGTGTTTATGCATATCGTCTGACCTTGTTTAGTTCTGACAGACTGACAAAACAGCCTGTTGCTTGTGCCTGTTACTCTGGGAGGAGTCTTAATTAGGCTCAGTTTGTCTAAGTGGGAGCAGGTGGACAGATGGGTTCAGGTTTGAACAGCCAATCAGAGACAGCTTCTCCCTGGAGTGCCCAATGAGCAGCCAATCAGAGACAGCTTCTCCCTGGAGTGCCCAATGAGCAGCCAATCAGAGACTCCCTCTGTGGACCAGCATTCTACAGTTTCAGGCCCAGCAGAAGGAGACTGGGGCGGTAACTGATTTAGATTTTCGCATTTTTAAAATGGGATTACTAAAGTGAACTACAGAAAAATTATCCATCTTGAGTTCTGTCAGCAAAACAAGGTGGAAATGATGTGAAAGTGGTGTAAGTGGTTCTGTGTGGCCCAGTAGGTACAGCTTGGCGCTGACAAGGCTTAGGTTGTGGGTTCCTTTCCCATTGGGACGACGCACACTGAAAAATGTATGCATTCACCACTGTTAATCGCTTTGGATAAAAGCATCTGTTTAAAGGCAAGTTTCTCAATGACATTGGGTAGTATATATTTTTTTACCATGATATTCCATTTATTTATAATTGAACAAGCATTTAAATATCGATCCAAGTAATCGTCCAACAATCTTTTTGTGGAATATTTTCTGTGCAAGGCCCGTGTTGCATCGTGGGTGCTGCCATGCCCTGAGGGCTGATTTATGACCTCATTCATTTCAGGTTGGCCTGTTTGATTGGAGAAGCTACGCTAGCTTCCATGCTGGAGAAACTGGAGACATGAGACCAGTGAAACGTATACACTGCCGGTCAAAAGTTTTAGAACGCCCCCATTTTCCAGTTTTTACTGAAATTTAAGCAGTTCAAGTCCAGTGAATAACCTGAAATGGTAAAGGTAAGCGGTAAACTGACAGAAAAAAAAAAAAAAAGTTTAGGTTACCAAAAACTGAAAAATAGTGTATAAATGTAATAATGTATAAATAATGGAAAAAAAATGGGGCCGTTCTAAAACCTTTGACCAGTAGTGTGTGTATGCACACATGCATGCACACACACACACAAACACACACACAAGCATACACATGCAAACTTGAACTAGAGAAGGGTCACCAAAATGGGAAAGAAATCTAAAATAAATACACATTATCAGAAATGTAAAAATAAAGAGAAGCTGGATGATTCAGGCTTGTTTTCCACCGCTGGCTGCTGGCGCATATGTAAAATAGCTCGCTGCACCAACGCCGGCTCGCTAATTAAAATGTGCTCACTCGCGGTAATGTGTCGAGAGGCCTCCAGTCAACATCCAATCCCCCGCCACTTTCCGTGGGCCAGCGCCGAGCGTCCCCCGGCAGCACAAACAACATTTCACAGCGGCGGCGTCACGTGACGATGGCTCGGCTACAAAACAATCGGGGCGAAAACAAGAGCGTAATCATCGAAAGACAAGAACATCACGCCAAGACCCGTTTGGCCAGGAACAAGCTCCCGTTAAACGAGCTGATATGCAAACCTGTAAGCAAATCATTGCTGGGTTTTTTTACAGGGGGTTGGCGACACGCTGCCAAAATGTGCTTTTCGCTCCGACCGCTTAACTACCCGATTCAACTAATTCTCAAACCGAATGCATTCTCTTTTCCTCCGAGGTCTCTTTACGTGTCGAGGCCGAAGCAGAGGGGCAGTCTAACGCACCCCAAACAGAGCAGAGCGGTTTAAACTCCTCTTAGCGCTGCATGTCTTTAGCTCGTGGGGGCTGTGGAATGAGACCGGGAGCAGTGAAGCAGGGAGCCTGACCTGACCGTTAGCATTACTCAAGCTAATGATGTCTGTTCATTAACACTTCACACACAGAAGCATGCACACACTCACACACACACACTCACACTCACACTCACACTCACACACACACACACACACACACACAGGCACACACACACCCTGTGTGTAGTGTAATGGGGAGCTGGGCTTGTAACTCAGAGGTTGCAGGTTCAATTCCCAGGTGGGGCACTGCCATTGTACCCTTGAGCAAGGTACTTAACCTGAATTGCTTCAGTAAAATATCCAGCTGTATAAATGGATTGTATGTAAAGAAATGTGAACTGTGTAAGTCGCTCACTCACGCAGGCACACACACTCACGCAGGCATGCACGCGCACACACACACACTCACTCACACACACAGGATTAGATGCCACAGCTCTCATCCATAATACATCAGTTGTAACACGCAAGCGGAGACGGGTCTAATTTAATCACAGTCACGGGACACCAAGAGCCCCCTCCTGTCACTCAATCCCAACTGAAAAAGGGCTTATCCAATCACTGGTGAGTGTGGGTAGGGGGAGAGGCTTTGAGGAAGGCACCGCTGCTCATGATTTACACGAGCTGCTGATATAGTGCAGCATCACATGAACATCAAATACGGTTAGCCTGAGGGCACGGAATACTATATATTAGGAAAAGGTTTTAGCAAAAGATTGGAAGAAAATTCTGGGATTCAAACAAAAAAACTAAACTAAACAAAAACAAGCAAATAACGTGGAGGTGGTTGGTGTCACCTGAAAAGAAATGGCACCTATAATAGCACAGTGTACCCATCATTGCTCCTGTGGCATAGGTTCACCCTTGACTGGACCATCAGGTCCCCCGGCATTCCAGAACTATCCAGCCCCTGCCCTAAACAACCTGCCAAAGGTGTCCAGACGAGGCCATACAGGGAAGTGTGGCTGAAACATGGTAAACATGGTGACACAGATTCTACATTCACACAACCAGAGATTCACACATTATCTTTGATATATCCTGGCACTGGAGCTGCTGTCTGCTGTCCGGAGGGGGGGGGGGGTTCAGAAATGAGGGGGGCATTTGAATCACAAGGACCCCAGATTGGGGGCGTACGTGCATATAAACTTCCCAGAACCATGCAGTCTGACGGTCACCTTACTCGCGATCGATTTAAAGTAATATATTCCAGCATTAGCCACGGACGGAAGCGAAGGGAGAGGCCGTGGGCATCGCCATTCTCGGTAATCCATACGGTGAAATTGGGTATGCAAATGACCCAGCCGGCGGCGGAAGGACAGAGAAAATACCCCAACCCTATCGCTTACCGCAACCTTCTCCCCTAACCGAGACGAGTCAGAGGAAGCGAGTCAGCACGTGAAATACTAAAGTGCTCTCGGGTCCATTATAGCCGCTAAAAGATGAGCCATTACCTTGAGAATATGACAGCAATGCCTTTTTATAGTTTTATTTAACTATAATCGCTTTTTATACGGCAAATTATTATTTCAAATGATCAGCCATCTCGAAAATTGACAATCATCGGCTGCACTGTGCGGTCAGGCAACATTTCACATATGAAACGGCGTCTGCACGGTTCGGTTTGAAGGCCGGCGTCTGCGCGTTCGGTTTCAAAGACCCGTGTCCGCGCGGTTCGCCTCTGCCCTCTTCGAATAAAAATGCTGAGGCGGCCGAAGAAAGTTCCGGTTCGCTTGAATTACACGCGGGATTTCTGAGTTCGCCTCACGTTTAGCATCATGCTAAAGCATCATCCATTTATCGTGTCACACGTGTGGCATTGTGACATGTGAACAGGCCCAGGAAGGTCCCTTGACTACAGTCATTGTGAAAGGTCAGCTGGCATTGGGGAGGGACGGATGAAGTCACTGTAAACTGGTAATCGTGACACAGAGAACAGAGACACATTCTTCTCCTCCCAGCTGTGGCATCCACACCCCATTTCTCACTACACACAGGAGGGACAGGAGGGTAGCCTCCTTATGGCCGACTGTTAAATGCTTACCATTACACCCACCACTGTATGAGTGTGTGTGTGTGGGACTGTGTGTGTGTGTGAGAGAGAAACAGATGGAGTATGTGTGTGTGTGTGTGTGGGGGGGGGGTTGTGTGTGTGTTTGTGTGACTGTGTGTGATTGCGTGTGTGTGAGTGAGTGAGTGAAAGACAGAGAGAGAGTATGTGTGTGTGTGCGAGAGAATGCATGGTTGTGCATGTGCACACTTTTGCATGCGAGTGGGTGTCCATGCGTATGCAGACACTCCTCCACGTCCATCAATGAGCGCCATTAATCCTTTTATCCCAGTCCATAAAGCTTGTTTTTAGTTGAAGATAAAGAGTTTCACTAAACCACCCTCATCCCAGAAAAATGCCATTTCAACCAAAGACATCATCAATGACAACCACTCCTTTCAAAGGAGCCCAGAAAACAGGCCTAACTATAGAAAAACAGGTGGTCTAACGTGGCAGGCCCAAATGACAGAAATAAACACAATGATCAAAATACCATTAAAAAGGTCTAAAAACCACACACCGTGGGCCTACCACACAAGCCTCTAACACTGGCGTTTCACATAGTCAAAAATCGTGATCGGACGGGTTATAGGCAGATGACACTGCACTTCGATCAGCCTGACACAGCAGCGGAGTGAGCAGCTCACCAGTGCACATACTGCACAATGTGAAGTACAAGTGGTCAGACATCTCAAGCATTGATTTTTTTTTAATGGAGCTCAGTTTCTAAACAACGAGGTTCTACAGGGACAGGAAGAGTTAACTAGCCCCTTAGAGAGGTCCTTTAGGGCTAGTAAGAGTTAACTAGCCCCTTAGAGAGGTCCTTTAGGGCTAGTAAGAGTTAACTAGCCCATTAGAGAGGTCCTTTAGGGCTAGTAAGAGTTAACTAGCCCCTTAGAGAGGTCCTTTAGGGCTAAGTAAGAGTTAACTAGCCCCTTAGAGAGGTCCTTTAGGGCTAAGTAAGAGTTAACTAGCCCCTTAGAGAGGTCCTTTAGGGCTAGTAAGAGTTAACTAGCCCCTTAGAGAGGTCCTTTAGGGCTAAGTAAGAGTTAACTAGCCCCTTAGAGAGGTCCTTTAGGGCTAGTAAGAGTTAACTAACCTGCTTCTGCTCGGGGGCCCCCCCATGCCCTTGTGGCATAGAGGAAGAAGGAGGTCTGATGGCCTATTGCAGCACCCAGCTGGCAGAGGGCCACGGCCGTCAGTCACTCTAACAGATTGAAGGCGCTCAGAGGTCCAGGTGTCGGAGCCTGAAAACGCACTGCAGGGATGCACCACTGCAGCAGCACATGCGCAATCAATCACTGCCCCCACCAACGCTGACTGCAGCCATAAACTGCATGTACAGCTGTATTACATGTGCACAAAATCGCACGCACACACACAAATGTGTTTTTAGTGCGTGTATGCTGCTACTGACAAACCAATTTCCCTGCAGGGATTAATAAAGTATTATCTATCTATCTATCTATCTACACACAAATCTGTATGTTTTTTCCCCATTTCAAAGAGGTACAGGCAGCAGGATATATGCCCTTGTTTAAAGAAATTGTTTTTTATTTTATTTATTTAACCTTTATTTAACCAGAAAAGCCACATTGAGATTAAAAATCTCTTTTTCAAGTGTGTCCTGGCCAAGACAAGACTGTGAGCAGATAATGTGTGGTTTGGCATCTCTTCTCCTCATCTCCTCCTGCATTACAATCCCCCATGTACAGACACCAGTATCTCTCCTCCGTTACACACCTCCAATCCCCCATGTAGGACATCCTCCACGTGAAGGATAAACAGCTCATTAATAAAATAATAGTGTTTTCTTTTCCCCTTCAAGGACCTTAACACAGAGCGGAAGATCTTTGCACCGAGAAATAATTCATGAGTATGAATGAGCGCTTGTATGAGTGTCTATGGTGTGTGTGTGTGTGTGTGTGCATGTGTGAGAGTGTGTGTGTGTGTGTGTGTGTGTGTGTGTGTGTGTGTGTGTGTGTGTGTGTGTGTGGATGATAAAGGGTCCTTTGACCTCATGGTCCCATCCAAAGGGTTTTACGGTGGAGGTGGGTGGGTGCACTTTGGAATTCATGGAAACAGCTGAGACAGAACAAAAGAGGGACGCTCCCTTTCCCTCCCCTGCAGTCGCCTGCCTGGCAGAGCTTCTTTTAATAGAATACGAGTCCCCCCCTTACCCGAGACACTCCTGAACTCTCCGCTCACATCGTCAGGGACAGCCACTCTCTGAGACAGGAGGTGTGGCCGCCGAAGCCTGCCAACGTGCCGCGCCCCAGCGCCTAGCGACCGTCGGCTGCCGGCCTGGACCAGACCCAGCCTGGGAAGACGCAGGTGGGCGACGCAGGTGGTCGGGGCCATTAATGGCCTTTTAACTACAAGCTGTGGAGCAGGAGGGGCTGAGAGCGGGCCAGACAGCTGCTGCTTCCTGCACAGCAGGGAACTCAAACTCCAGTCCCAGATGTGCCGCAGTGTCTGCTGGTTTCTGGTTTGCTGAATTTCATTGAGTCCATGCACCTAGTTTCCAAAGGCCTAAATTTGCTCCTGATGGCAAAAACCTGCAGACACTGCAGCCACCCAGGACTGGAGTTAAACCTGCAGACACTGCGGCCCTCCAGGACTGGAGTTAAACCAGCAGACACTGCGGCCCTCCAGGACTGGAGTTAAACCTGCAGACACTGCGGCCCTCCAGGACTGGAGTTAAACCTGCAGACACTGCGGCCCTCCAGGACTGGAGTTAAACCTGCAGACACTGCGGCCCTCCAGGACTGGAGTTAAACCTGCAGACACTGCGGCCCTCCAGGACTGGAGTTAAACCTGCAAACACTGCGGCCCTCACTGTTTGAGATCCCTGCTGAAAACCCAGGAGGGTGGGGGAGAATGTGAGGGAGGCCAGCAGGGGAGGAGGTCCAGGGCTCCTCTCTTCTAGTTTCTAGTCTCTCAGCTGGCTCAGGGAGGACAGTCCCAAAAAAATGACAGCTGCTGAAATCTAAAATCTAAATCAGCCTGAGCGTCCTGATCAATAAGGGACAAATTGGCGCTGGTTAGTGCTGGGCGATATATCGTGCACGTCAATTCGATCAATATTTTGTTGATGCGCCATTTGAAAAAAAAAAAATAATCAAGTTTTATTTCCTGACAACTTGATATCTTTCATATGAGATTTCACTGCTCCTGCTCTCATTGCGCCAGCGACTCCGCCCCTTGCTTGTTGTGGTTCTAGGTTGGCGGAGAAGGAGTCTAGTGTGAGTGGCAATGAATTAGTCCCTAAAAAAGGTCAAGTAACGTCTATCGTTTGGAAACGGTTCGGTTTCAGGCACAGTGATACTGAACAAAACACTGTGGTATGCAAGGATTGTAAGAAAGAAGTTGCAACGAAGTCTGGCAACACTACAAATATTTTCAATCACCTGAAGCTAAAGCATGTAATCGAGTACGGTGAATGTGTCAAACTCAGGGGAACTGAAACAGCGAGTCCCTCTCCCACTCAAAAGCATAAATCGACTTCAGCCAAACAAACCTCACTAATGGGGAGAGAGATAACGTCCGCGGTGTCTTTTCGCATAGATAAGGACACGATTCCAATTTACACCGTAGAGAAAGGAGGATTCAAAAAGTTACTCAAAACTTTAGATCCGAGATACGAGTTGCCCAGTGGGAAATATTTTTCCGAGGAGGCTTTGCCTAAACTTCATACTAATGTCAGGGAGAAAGTTACTGCAAGAATGGCAAATGTAAATCGTTTTACCACGACAACGGATCTGTGGTCAAGTCGCACAACGGAACTACGTTCAGAACCACACATGTCCCAGAGAGCAAGGTTGAGGAGATTGAAGATTGAAGATTGAACTGAAAGAGAGTGACCTCAGAGGTGGAGGCGTTGCTCCCTGAACAGCTCCCATCACAGCCGGATGCAGGGGCCACTCCCCCAGCTTCTTCAGGAAGCCAGTCCCAGAAACCAAGACACAGAGAGAACCGGTTGAAGCTGAGCTGTCAGGCTACTCACAGGGAGTCAAACCTGATAGCGAGACAGATCCACTAACACGGTGGAAAGCACACGAGGCTAACTTTCCTCGGCTCAGTAACCGTGCAAGGAAGTATCTCTGTGTCCCCGCCACAAGCTCACCTTGAGAGAGAGCATTCAGTGCCAGTGGCAATATCGTTACGTGCCACAGGGCCTCCCTAAAACCTGAGACTGTAGACAGGCCTCCCTTATAACCTCTGACCTGTGTCTGGTGCTGTCATACCACATGATGGTATAGGTGTTATGTTTGTTGTTTTGCACCAATTTGCTCTTGACATTATTTTCATTTGGTTTGTTGAAACAAGAAGGCCCAAGCTCTGATGTTCTAGAGCCATATGTTATGGTGGAATGTTTTTTTAAACTTATTTTTGTATTTGATATTTAATATTTTTCTCATTTGATATTTATTTGTATTTGTATAAAAAAAATTATTTGGCATTTAGGATTTTTCTTTTTTGATATTTTTATCATTCGATATTTAAGACTTTTATTTCAAATTGAGGACAAGAAATATCGAGTCATATCGAATATCGATGATCAGCAAAAACATATTTTTCAAAGACATACATTTTAGGCCACATCGCCCAGCACTGGCACTGGCGTGACATCACTTATCACAGAAGCAGGGGAATTAGCCTCAGCCCCCCTATTAGGACAGGAGGCAGAGGAGGGCACCCAACCAGAGGTCTTCTCTGAATACCACTGGCTTATATTAAGGGTAGGGTGCGCACACACACAAGCACGTGTACACACACGCGCAATGGGCACGCACACACAAGCACGTACAAACACACACACACACACACACACACACACACACACACACACACACACACACACACACACACACACACACACACACACACACACACACACACACACACACACACACACACACACACACACACACACACACACACACACACAAAGTAGAGGACATCCACCTCCTCCTCGCTGCCAAACAGAGCCAGCACACGGTGTGAGGTGAAGTTTAATGGTCTAAAAATGCACCGGTTTCACAAGCACAAAGGTCAGACGCAGACCTCTGTGGCCACAGTTGCCTTTTGTCGCTGGTTTATCATTTATTTTCTTCCACATGAAGGGAATATCAAACAGTGTGGGCGCGTGACAATCATTCCAACCCCGTTCCGTATCTTGGCACCAAACGGCTGTGGGGGAGGTTCATTTGTGTAACTATCTTTTCCAATGAAGCAACGTTTTCCATACGGTTTCAGGGAAAAAGGAACTGGTATTGTAAAAAAAGAAGCATATTTCTAAAAATATATAACAAAGTATTTATATGAGTCACAGTCTATCAATATCTCCACTACTGCTTTTCTGGGGACATCCGAACCCCCCCCAGCCCCCCCCCCCGGGTCTCCTCAACGGATCAGACCGAGAGCACCCGCAATGTTCTCAGAGAGGCCGCTGTAACATCACCAGTAAACATCTCTAGGCAGCAGCCGACCGCCAGCGATAATGCAATCAGGACACCTTTTTACCCAGAATCCTGAGGGAGTAGGCTCAGCGCCAACAGGATTATGTGCGGAGCGGAACACTCAAATGGCTGCAGTAAAACGCTAATTGTTTTCAAGGTTTGGACGTGAAGGGTCAAACGTTCAGCCCTTCTAACCTGAGAGGAGGCAAAAAAAAACTCCTTGGATTGAGCTCAAAGAAGGAAAAATTAGCAACAACAACAACACCACTCATGGCAACAGCATCACCAAAGCAAGCCCAAAGGAGTTATTCAGGATATAAAACATATTCCAGAGAGAGGCACTTCAACTCTGACTGGAATATGAAATATCACATGGGGGGGGGAAAGGTTGCGTTTAGTCAGGACTATTAAACCGATCAATAAAACTTCAATCAATAAATCAATAAAACTTGACTCTCACAAAACAAACAACACTCAAACAGTGTCCATAGGGAACTTGTAGCAGTGAAACAGCGTAATAAAGAGGATAATAATGATCCAACATTCATATGACTTCGAGTCAGCCACTTGCATTCAGTTATTTTAGTTATTTTACTTAATGACTCAATACGGTCAAAAACAATTGCCAAGACGGCAACACATTCACGAAAGCTTGCAGGTGAACTCTCCGTTTATTTTTCTTCTTTCCACGTGCAAAGACGGTAAACATGACAGAAAGGTTGTTTTTCTTTTTCTTCCTTCTTCTCCATTTCTTGGAGGTGATAAATCGGAACGTTTTCCACGAACACGGCCTCATTTACGGGCCATGTACCCGGCCTGTTTGACCGGGAGAGTCGGTGTATTCCATCAGCGCTCCTCCTTCCCGGCCGCAGAAACGCTGAGGAGCCAGGGACCGTTAGGATGAAGGGGGAGGCACAATGGCCACACCCCCCCCCAGGGCCGACAGCGGGACGGCTCTATCTGCCACCTCCAGGGCTCGGTTTAAAGCGTGCCTATGGCAACCCGCCTCCTGACGTTATTGTGCCGTGGCCGTTTAAACGAGCGGAACGAGAACAATGAGGGAAAGAAGCTTCTGGGTCGTCAATAATGGATGTGTACATTTCGGCATCGCCGGAGCAACACGGAGAGAGAGCAGGACTGAGCCCAGCATCACTTTTTACACTGTATATACACACACACACAGACATATATATATATATATATATACACACACACACACACACACACACACACACACACACACATATACACATTTATAAATATAAACACACACACACACGCACACACCCCTAAACAGACATGCATGTACACGTACACACATATACATACACACAAAGGCACAAAGAGTAGGCCTCCACTGTACACAAGCTCTATTGAGGCAGAGCACACTCAGCATACAAGTGGAGCGCCATAAAGCTTATTTACAAGACAGGTAGGACTGACACAACGGCCCTGCTGACAGAGCGATGGGCCACGAGGTTTCGGTCATTAACCTGCCAGGCTATTCGCTCTGCAGTGAGGCACGCACGCACGCACGCACACACACACACACACAGACTATGTAAACTCTCCAGTACATCAGACCACTATCAATGTAAAACACACTTCCTCTCTGACAAAGGCCTCTCTACATGGTACTGACAAACCGTCGTATGAAAAAACAAAGAGGGAGAGAGGAGGGGGAAAGGGAGAGAGAAAGAATGAAAGAGAGAGAGAGAGAGAGAGAGAGAGAGATGGCAAAGAGGGAAGGGAGAGGGAGCCCTGTCTTGCAGGAGAAGGTAAGACAGGATAATGTCACACGGTGAAGAGAGCAGAGTGTCGGTGCAAATGGCCGACCACACAATGAGACTAAATGACAGGCCTCAGCACCACCCACACTGTAGGCCTCACCTCAACTCTGTATGTGGCGTTGTCTCAACTCCAGGCGCTCAGTCTCGGATAGAGCATCTGGATAACTTTGCCAACTTTTCTGGCCTAGGCTTCGTGCGATCTGATTGGTGCCAGCACATTACTGATGGTGGATTTGGTTGGCTGGGGTTGGATTGTTCAGAGGTAGTGACTGACCATTGGTTCATCCATCCCCAGAAGCAGGGCAGAGTGAGAAATTTGCCAGGTTCCTATTTATGACTCCATACAGGCGAGGATTTGATGTCAGCCACTAAGACCAGGACTGGGAAGAAAGGGTTGGGTTAATATTAGACATAGGCCTAAGAGTTGCTCTCAAAATATGAAACTACTGTATTTTATTCATGAATTGGTAATAAAAAATAGTCATTGTTGATGAGAAGTTTCCTAAAGACAAGACCCCCCCACCCCGATCAAGATGTTCAGAGGCAAACCCAATAAACTTAAATTATGTTTATTTATTTGAACGTTCATTTTGAAATTCATTTTGAAAATGTAAAGGATTTTTTGAAATAATGTGGAAGTTCATGTTCAGGCATTGAAAATAAAATAAAATAAAATGTGCATTTTGTGAAGTTTTTTAACCAGCAAAATATCGGCCAATATATCAGCAAGCTAGGATACTTCAAAATCGGTATAAGGGATCTGTATTTTTTTAAATAAATCATGTCATTTTACTTTCTTCCTTTTTGGTAAGGGGCATGCACGAAACTACTGCTACCTGCCGCTACACATGTCTGTCGACTTGCATCGAGACACAGACACACAATGACGACTCACCTGCCCTCCAAGGATAACACGCATGCTTTGTTGTGGTGGACGGCTGACAAGCCAAACAAAGTGTTGAATGAAAGGGTTTGGAATGAGTTCCTCAATTCGTTTTGAGACGCAATCGTTCTTCCACTTGAAAGGCAGAGAATAATGACAGCTTTTGATTCCAATTTTAAAACATTACACAGCAGGGCCTATACTTTTAAGCATTTGGCTTCACTCCAGCGTGTTCATTCAGATGTTACAAAAGGTTAATGTAGGCTACACGGTTTCCCCAAAAAAGTGTTTTCATTGGCACTAGGCTATATTACATGGACTAAGCTCTAATTAAGAGTAATTAAAAATAGCCTACAACAAAAAAGTAATGAATTCATCAAAAACTCTATTAACCAAAAATTCAACAATGGATTGAACCACTTGTCCTGGTTCAAAATAATTACTGAAATAAAATCTGAAAGCCCTTGAAAGAGCACTACAACAAGCACAATCTCATTCTCGTTCTCTCGTGGCAATAGCCTGCAAATACAAGCGTTGGTAAGATTGTTTTCAAAAGCAGAGGACAACGGTTATCACTAATCATCTAATCATTTTAAATGTGAGTTTAGTCAGGGGCTAGGCTGACACTTCACAATACCAGACGTTTCAATATTTGAAAATACCAAGGATATGATTTTCATTATGCCAATATTTGCTTTAATCCGTATGGTTATCATGCCAAAAACCTGTGGCAGGCTAAAGTTATTAAAGTCACATAGGGACAATTGTGCAACTGTTTAGTGATCTGAAATCAAGTGTTTATAGTCTTTTTCTCTGTCCACATACAGTTCTAAAGCAGCGCTTAAATTTGGAAATACATGTCGTTGCTTAAATGTGGTTTGGCTAAAAAATAAATTAACATTCATAATAAGTGCGTAAGAACTTTGGTCGGCACTAGGCAACAAGTTCTCTAACCTTTTTGCAAACTGTGATTCAGGATAGGGTAATATTAATATGTGGATTTTATTGTAATAATTCAAACATTAACCTGAAACACTACTGAGTAGTTTAAAAAAAGCATTGCATGCCAAACAAAATGTAGAATATTTGCTAAGAAAACTGATTATATATGACATAATATTATTAGTCTCATCCCCCTCAATGATAATTCTGTGTATGGTGCAGGTTCCCACCACAGTGTGTCAGTTTTAATCTTTTTATACTGGGCCAACACTGCGGGTTATGATCCAGATGGTACTGTAAGAATCGTAGTGCACAACATGCATGATCATCCAAAACACAGGCAAGGATATGAAAAGTGCTCAATTTGAGCTCCAACAAAGACCTGAAGCCCATTAGCCATCCACGCATTGAAGCATTGTGAAGGTTTTTTCTCTTGAGCAAACCCTTTAAGAGGAGCTTGGCCCAACATTTAATCAACATTTGTCCTTAACTTAATAGTAAGTTATTATTAAGTTACCATCATCAGAAATGCAGTTCAGTAAGCTAATTTTGGGGATTGTTTAACTTGTCAAGAAGAACTTGTGCTTGAGAAGAACAAAAGCCAACACTTGCATATATTTGTAAGTCAAAGATTAACAACAATATTTGAACTGAATATGTACCAAAATGTGTAGTCAGTCATCCATCTAGTTAGTAGTGGTTGCTGTTGACAGGAGGCTAATGAAGTGCTAGTGGCTTGGATCATAAAGAGGTAGCAAAGGGAACTCTGGATAGCATTGACAGAGCCTTACACACGTGACCTCTGTGCCTCTTTAAGAGGATATTACGTGATGTCTATTGTGAGTACATCTGCTATTTTTACATATAGACTATGGCCAGGGTTCAATTAAAATATCTGTTGTTAGCTTTGACTTAAAAATAGAGGCAAGAGTTAGTTTTTGTTCTTCACAAGCAGTTAGGCAAGTTCAGCAGCCATCCAAATTAGCTAGCTAAACTGGGTTTGTGAAAATGGGGAAAAAAATGTTTAACGCTTGTATTTATTTGGTGGGTAAGGACACATCTTGATTGAAACCAGGCGTTTGTGGAGTGGTATTTCATTCCATAAACTGAAGCTCTAAACTCCAAACTCATTAATGGCTAAGCAGCTCATATTTGCTCAGTATAAACTGGCCCCCATAGCTCTCGAAGCAGCACAAGCCAAGCACACTCCTGGCCATAGTAGGAGCGTTTTTGCTACAGGATGTACAGCTAAGCCAAATTTCAATTTTTGAACACTTTACGTAACTTTTTTCTTTTTGCAGTGAACACAAACCCCTGGTTGCAGGAACTGTTTGTGCCGTCCCTCCTAAATGAACACAGCCCTCCACCTCAACTCCCCAATTCCCTACCCAACGCCCCCTTTCCCCGGCCCAAATCCCCCATCCCCTCCTCAACTCCCCGCCTTCTCCATGCCCCCTCCCCTTCACCCCCTCTCCTTGTTTATGCTCGTTTTCCCGCTCTGGCTCAAGTCTAGAACCACCCCGCTCCCCCGCCCCAATCACATCCTGGGGCTGCCAGATGAATTTAGACTTACACTCACAGCCACACTACAAAACAAGCCTCCCAAGCTTGTTTTCTAATGCTGAAGTTGCAAAATAGCTGCCAAAACATCTTGGCATTGAGGTTCAAATTCAGATTTATGCATTTGTTTCCTATAGGCCATATGTTTCAATTGCTTTGAAATGTAACAATGCTTTCAAAGATTATTTTCAATTTGTTCCCAAGTGGATAATTTGTAGTCAAAATTTCAGGAACTGAAAGATGCGTTTATGTTCAAAACATTGTGTCTGCAGTGACTTAACTTAATGATGCTCTTGACAACAAATAACTGTCACTTTATGGTTACTTTGGAGTGTGGATTAATGTACAAGCCAGCAAGTTAGCCAATGTGTTAGCAATATTAGCACACTGCCATTGCCAGACTTAAGATCAAGTGTGCAAGTTAGCGAGTAAGACGGGCCTATTCAATTCACTGAAAAAAGTTATTGGGGGGGGGTATTCATGTAACATAACTTTCCCAAGGCCTTTCAGGATGAAAATATAAATTATATTGATGGATATTTTGGATTATGGATTTGTGTGCACTGTCAAACCCAAACCCAAAAAGCAGAAGGAGACTCGGGGTAACGTTGGCAAAGCTGGACTTTACTAAACCAAAGCTGACATACAGGAACGTTTCCAAAGTCCAACACAACACCAGTGGATCCAGTTGTCCTAACACGATTCCCCGTTTTGTATGCTAGGCTTCAGGCACCGTGATAAACATTTTTTTTAATTATTATTATTTATTTTTTTAAATCAACGGTTCTGAGACTGCAGTGCCTTTGCCTGTAAGTAACCTAACGTTATCCTGTGATAACGGTTCGCTTGTAAAAGACAGTCAAACTAATAATAAAGGGGAGCAAATGACACACTCGACTATGAGGAAGACACGAGGAAGAGGAGTCACCGATAATGAGGAAGGGTGACGTAAAGGCACTGCAACGGTGATCCTTTATTGAGCAATAAGGCGAGCTATCCGAGTAACACCTCCACGCCCTTGCTTCCACAAACTTATGACTTGAAGACAAACATATCGCTTCCCCGCCTGTTCGGTCGTGGTTAAGGTGACGCAATAGCATACGGAAAATTAGAGATGTCATTTTTAGGAGAGTTCACCTAACGTTACTGGCCCACTGCCGTTGAAAAACCAGTCGGTCTGTCTGGCTAATGTTTGGAACCGATTTTATCGGTTGTTACAAGCAATAACCGTGACTGCCAAGCCTTACGTCAAACTTTTTTCTAAGTTATAAGTGCGTCCACAGAATTCAAGAGGTTCGATAAAGCAATTCCTTTCGGAATGAACGTGGTCCTCTTTGGCCAGACGAACACGTCCTGCGGTTCTTTCTCGAGGAGCTACAGTAGCTAAGGTTACACTGTCTCACGCACGACCACCCGCGTGCTGATAACTGATACACATTTTAAGTGTTGTTGTGTTTCTGTACAATATTTATCGAGGCCGTTCCAACACACAGGGGTTTTAATTTTCTTTTCTACATTGAAATGTGCGGCTCAATTCATAACCATGGCAAGATGCACGTTTTCACTGCCCGGCCCTGGCCGTTTAAAAAAAAAAAAAAAAAAGAGTGCATGAGCGCCGTGTCCGCCCTTTCTTCTCCTTGAAAAATAATGATAACCCACATAGCACGCCACCGAGAATGAAACTCTCACCCTAAAAAATAGCCTATTGACATTTACCTTCCTAACAGGATCGTAACGCGCTCTAGGCAAATCGATGCTTGATTGGTGCTTTTTAATATCTTACTGTAAAGTAAGTCATCGTTGACTATTCAAAACAATTAGCTGCATATGAAGTCGGTGATTTGAATATTACGACACTTTTGAACGCTTAAAATAACATTCTGTCCCGGTTTTTCTTGAGCTCCAGCTGTGTCCGTCAACAGTGTGAAATAAACCACTAAACGTATTTCCATACAATTTTGTAATTGTGCAGCTTGCAAGGATACTAGAACGATGACATACCCTACATGGCCAACGGCAACAATCAAAACGGAAGACAAAAACTTTTTTCATAAAATCTGTACTGAAACCCATCGTTTTCCTTACCTTCACAAAGAGCTCGATAACGGGCTCGTTGTCTCCCTTCACTCCGTTCTGTGGGACCGAAAGAGACATTGCGAACTTAGTTTCACTACTTCTCCAAAGCAATAAATCTCCTGTTTTCTTGATCAAATCTCCGTAGTTTCTTCACTTGCACTCCGTCACTTCTCTCCAGGCACGGGTTTTCGGGTAACCGCCTTTTCCCCAAGCAAGTTACGGTGACCAGCTGGAACCTCGCAGTGATTCTCGCAGCAGGCTACGCTTAGTGTGGAAAAGTCGAGCACGCACAACAATACGAGCCGCGCTTGTACCCAAATACCTTTTTACAAAAAGCTGGGGGGTTTTCGCCGGGTTTCTAGAAGTTCGCTGGCTATAGCTACAGAATCATTGTTGGAAAAACCTTTGACTCTGGACTTTTCGTCGGCAGCGATGGTGCGGACGAGGGGAAAAGGCAACGGGAATATTTAAAGCTGTGATGTCATCCGCGAAGCAGACAAAAAAAAGTGGGCAGGGTTTGATGAGCCTTCGCTGAGGAGACGCCTGGTGCAACTGTGGTCGGCAGCTATGAAATAAAAACGAGACCCAACTGTCCCGGGCCAAAACTGAGCAAGGTCTTCGCAATAAGGAATCTGTTAGTTAGCAAGCTAGCTAGTTACGTTGGATAGCCTATTTCCGAGAAGCGCATGATCTAATATAACTCTTTGCCACGTCACTTTATGAAAGTGGTCTTGAATCATCTTCTGATTCACAATAGCATATGTAGCAGGCTAAATTATTGTAGACTACTGGCCCAACTTATCCCTTAGTAATTTCCCTCCAATTAATTAACACACAGGGAATGACTCTAAATTGGAACGAGTATATTTAAGTTTTTTTTATTATTGTCAAAGTCATTAGGCCTACCTAGCCCACTCGGTCTCATGCTAACGTTTGCTATGACCAATATTTTAAATTTAGACTCGCATGTATTTGTTACTGAATATAAACATCTGAGTGTTTTATGCCGATGTGCCAAAATACATGCTACATAAAAAGCAACAGTGGCGAATACATTGACATCGGGCATTGCATAAGTGAGCGATTGAAAAGTAAGTTCTACGCTGTATAATGGCTGTTCTATATGATCTCTGTAGACTTTCTTCGATGTTTTATGACACTTTATTTGAAGTAGACCTACTCTGTTGTCTGTTAGCCCCGGGCTTCATGTTAGGAATGGGTGATGACGAGTTGTTAATTAGGACGGGAAAAGAAAGGCTGCGCCACTGGCAGCCGTTCACAATATTATTACCCTTTTCGGATATGCAAAAGAAACCGTTCAATAACGGAGCGTTATAAATGTTGAACCTGGGATAGGTGTCGCACGTTAGACACTGTTTTTCATCGGAAGGACTCTGGTGGAGTAGGCTAATATACGCTTCACACATTAACGCGTGTGAAATAGTTCAAACATTTTTAAGGTGTCTTAACCCAGTAGGCTACTGCAAGAACCAAGCATCTTAATTGCAAAATTAGCCTACTTTGTTCTTGGGATACATAAAATCCACAATTATGAGAAATGAGTATAAATGGAACGAGGCATTTTGATACATTTTTGTGTACATAAATACAGGCCGGCTATCCCACCGATCCCTAGACAACTCGGAAGATGTTTCCCTTCTACGCGTGGGGGGATACAATCTAGAATAAATTGGCAGAATTTATCGCGTTAGTCATCTGTGCTTTGTTGCCCTTCATTGTCTGCGCTAGGCGCTGATTAATGTAGTTTCCCCGTCTTTCTATACAGCCACCAGATCATCACATTTAACGTTATCTGTCCACTGCAGAACACAAGACAGGGGCCGCGCGACTAGGCTAACACAAGGCGAGGTCTGTCAACTCCTCCCCTAAGCTTTTTTCCCCCCACCCGGCCGCCACGCGCACTGTACCTAGGCAACTGCACTAAGGCGCAGACACACCAGCGCGCGCCTCCCTCGAGCAGGTGTTTAAACAAAGCGGTGTACTCAGGCACAGTAAATGGGATGTTGTCGGGTTTTTTAACACTATAAACACGCTCTCCATCCATCCCTTTCTTGCGCTACACGTCTGATTCCGAATTTAGTAAGGACAAACGGTACAATTCAATGACTCAATTGGTGTCCACTGGTTGTTAAAAACGAACTTCATCCCAATAAATGGAAGACCTTAGTACTGTTATTACTTCTTACATCCACGAACGGAACACGGTGCAAGTCAATCAACGTACACGTGCTTTGTACACATATAAAAAAACAAACCATTGTAACCACTGATGTCAAAGCGCTGTAGTCTGAGTTATAGCTGGGCGTTGCCCTGACGATTTGTACTCCGAATGCGGAGGTCCTCCAGACTTCACCCGGACGTGGTGCAGTTGTGTGTGTGCAACACTTTTGCGAGCATACAACGGCGGACTGAGGAGGGGAGTACCCGGACATAAATCATACCCTGTCTGTATATTTAATTATGTCGTTTCCTGCGTTATATCTGCACGTGACACGACGCCCAGAGAATGCGGTAGGCTACTCCACTGTCAAGAGGACCGTCCCGCCAGTCTAAAATGTGCGAGACCGAAAACCTCACTTTTCGCTCCCATCTCTGCAAGCGTTAGCGAAAAAGCCATTACAAAGCCTCGTGTCTGGCAACTACACAAAGGAGACTGCATTAAGGTAAAAAATAAAATGACCTTCAAATAAAGCATGTAGTGCGGCTTTGTGTACCATTGAAAGCTGGCGTAGAACTCCTTTCATTGCATCCTATTAGACAACGTGTACCGTTCAGCGTATACTCCGCATAAATAGAAAGACAGGACTTGTCGGTGTGTGGTCAAATTCAAACATCTTTCAGTGGCACTCATAAAATGCAAGCGGCAGTCATTAAACTCTCAAAAGCTCAAAAAGGCACCAACCACACATTTATTCTGGCGTTTCATTCTGAAATACATGCACAGGACTTGAAATAAAACTCCACGTCTGATTTTAGGGCTACGATACACTTATGCATTTTACAAGCTGCAGGAGATAAGCTTCATGATAATTTTCTTTCTACGGCTGATATAAAAAATAATCGTTTTGTGAATTCCGCATTCTCTCCTGTCTCTCTCTCACACACGAAAGGTATTTTTTTTAAAGCAGCAGCTAGCAAAGTCCAACTTTTTCAGTTATATGTATAAATATTTGTACAAAGCGCCACCTACAGGACATTGGAAGGCAGTAGATACACCCCAACAGCCGTGGGGCTGCAATACAAAAAGCTACGTCTCATTTCAGTGCTGACAATCCTCACTGTAATGCAAGATTTGAAATTAAAAACTCTTCTGAAGAGAGGCCGTGAATAAAAATTATTTTTCCTAAACAATCTGACGTCCCTATAAATCTCTGTGGCTTTTAAGATAACCTTTTAGGGGGAGATATTAAGAGGAAATGTTTTAAACTTCACAGCGGTTGGGCTTACGCAAAGCCTATGGATATTTCATGCTTTTCTCGAGGTTTGATGTAATGGCATTTTGGCTCATCTTGAGTTTGTGTCTACATTGGGCAGGGTTATGGCTGAGTATTTTTTTGGGAGGGTGGAGGGGAGAGGCGGGCAGGGAGGTAAAATAAATTCAACCACATTTATTTCATAAAAAAAATCTTAATTTCAAAAGATGACAAGAGCAGGATATTTAAATACAGGTCAAATGTACTCCCACAGAATAATAGCTTGAAACAAAATGCAAGTTGTGGATCAGCATTATCAACTAAAAATAACACAAAGAAAAAAAAATCTTACAACTGTAAATCAACTCACAGGGGGCAGCCTAGAGAGCCGTCGTCTCCTCCAGCAAGTTTTCCCACTGCAGTGTTTTCAACACAGAATTTTGAACATTTCTCATTCATTAAAATAGGGGTGGAGGGGAGAAGGAAGGGACACTGAGTTTTCCGATCTCATGTTTTGCAATCTCACGGCCCAATTCCGCCACCATTCCATGTACCACTCGTTACAAAAAGAAAAACATCAACAGATTAATCAGTGGATTTTTGGGTTTGTACACTGTCTTTTCATGCATACCAGGAAATGAAATGAAAATCCCACAAAAAAAACTCAGTGCTTTGCTGCAAACATGCAGAGATAAACTCTAAAGGTTGCACATGACAGGTGGAGAGGGAAAGCTTGTGCAGGAAGCAACCAAACCCAGACAAGATTCCCTGTCTTAGGAGAAAAAAAAGAAAAGAAAAAAAAATTAACATCCAATCAGTTTGCTTTGCAAAACAAAAAAAGAAAGAAAAAAAAAAAAAGAAAGAAAAGAGGGACTGCTCTTCTCACCCTCGCCCCCCCTTCCCCCTCCAACTACTAATGAAAACCCAAGTTAATTTCCCACCCCATACAAAAAAAACCCAAAAACAAATAACTGGGGAGTAAACAGCACTGTACATTCTAAAGCTCAACCATGACAGACTTAAAAAGGAGAATGGAAGATTCAGGAGGAGGAGGAGGAGGAGGAGGAGGAGGACGAGGGGTGCATGGCCAGGCCCTCTCAGGACTGGGAGGGGGACGTTTGAGCCTTCCTCATGGACCGAAGGGCCTTCTCTCGCAGGTGCTTCTCCAGATCATCCAGACTGTCCTCTACTTCACTGTCTGAATCCTTAAAGAATGGCAGCATTAGACACAGTGCTACATAAGCAGCGCACGCACACGCACTGGCACAGCTCCGCTTGCCTCGCCAGGACGCATGCACACAACGCACAGGCGTCACGCACGCACAGGTATGGCTACGTTTGAGAGACAGAGACACACACACACACACACACACACAGAATACACTCACACAACGTGGAGTACACACAGCTCCGCTTGCCTCACCAAGATAAACAGCGAGCACATGCAACACACGAAACACACAGCCCTACTGACACCACTGACAGAATGACATTCAAACATACCCCACTTTAAATACTGAAGATACAACAATTATATTTACAAGGAAAGACTTAACACTTAGTCTGTACAAGGGGGATTTGATTGAGGTTTATAAATTCATAAATTGGATTAATAAAGTGAACTGCAAAATACTTTTTTTTAGGTCGAGCTCAGTTAGCAGAACAAGAGGACACTGGTGGAAATTAAAGGTAAATTCTGAACTGATATCAGGAAGTATTTACGCAGAGCTTGTTAGTGCGTGGAACAGCTTGCCAGGTCATGTAGTAGAGGCAGAGACACTTGGGGTATTCAAGTCTAAGCTGGTTGCAGTACTGGATATTCTCCAGACTAGGAAATGACAATTCTGGATGGGCCGAACGGCCTGTTCTCGTCGTTACTTCTATCGTATTATGTTCTTATACGCGTTAGACAAAATTAAGCTCAATCTGAGAGATAGCGTTCCACCGTTCCAGTGCAATTAATGCACGTTTCCATTAATTACAGGCATTTAGCAGACGCTCTTATCCAGAGCGACTTACAGTTTGCATTTATTTATACAGCTGAATATTTACTGAAGCAGGTCAGGTTAAGCACCTCGCTCAAGGGGACGACGGCAGTGCCCCACATGGGAATCGAACCTGCAACCTTTGCATTGCGAGCCCAGTTCCCTAACCATTATACTACACTGCCACTACACTTGTGTGTTGTATTAGGGCAGGGGTACTGGTCGCAACATGAGCCTGCATACACTTGGCCCTCCACAGAATGAGTTTGACACCGCTGTGTTAGGGAACTGGGCCCCTGTGTGCCCAGAGGTAGAGTCTGGGGGACCTGCTGCACAGGCGTCCCCCGACTAAGGGCGATGGTGGAAAAGGAGACCTCACCTTTTTGGGGTCCGAATCGGGGTCCCCTTCGAGCGCGACGCCCTCCGGGAGATCCCCCCTGGCCGTCACCCCCGCGGCGCCCTTCTCCTTCTTGTGCTTCTTGTGCTTCTTGTGTTTCTTGTCTTTCTTGTGTTTCTTGTCCTTCTTCTTCTTCTTCTTCTTCCCCCCTGCTTCGGTATCGGAGTTCTGGAAGGAGGGATAAATGAAAACAGAAACGTGAGAGTGCGCCGCATTCCGTTTGGCACGGGCGCTTAGCCAGAGCGACTTGCGCGGCAAGAGACCGTGAGTGCCAACAGTAATGTGAGCAGCGGCACGGGCTGCGCTCAAACGTTCTTAAGACAGCTCGCTGGAGGGAAAGGGTTCCACGCAACACTGAAATACTTGCAAAAAAGTCTCAGTGGACAGTGACTGGTTCAGTCATAATTGCACTCCTAAAATGCATGGCAGTTTGAGCTAATCCAAGTCTTACTGGAGGCGGGTTAGTGCAGTGAGTGGACTCCACCAGCAGGGGGCTCTCCCACACTCAGGATCTGTACTCTGTGCTTGAAATGCCCTTGGGTGCACTTATTATAATTTATTTTATGTACAATACATTTCCTGGTTTCATTGCCTGTTTAAGTTCTTTAATTACATTTACACAAGTCTCTCCCTCACGCATGGCCCTAAGGAACAGCAGTGCAGGTAGTCAGACGGACGGACAGACGGACATGCCTTGGCTGGGGAGGGGCTGCCTGAGCCACTGTTGGCCTTCTTGGCTGGGGGGCCCGGGGAGCCGCTGGCGGAGCGGGATGGTGACGGGGAGGCAGAAGGGGGCGCCGGCCGCTTTTTGGCTGCTGGTTCCGGGGACCCTGACGGAGACCGCGAGGCCACCCTCCTCATCGGCTGGGGGCTTGGAGACGCCCTGCGGAGGGAGAGAGAGGGAGACAGAGAGAGGGAGGGAGAGAGAGGGAGGGAGAGAGAGGGAGGGAGAGAGAGGGAGGGAGAGAGAGGGAGGGAGAGATGCTTTTAAAAACGGAACTCAGCGAAGTGGAAGATTTCATCAGGAGTCATTTCAGAATCTGCCCAAGGCTCAAAACCTTTTTTTGTTTGTTTAAAAGATATAAAAACAATTTTTAGGTTAAATAAATCAAGCCAGTGGTATTTTGAGCACAAAAAACAATACTCTCAATACACAAGCGCTTCTACATGAGCATAATAATAATAAAAATAATAAAAATAATAATCTATTCATGCTTGAGTCAGGAGCAGGATGAGAAAGCGTGGTTACTTCTTGGATTTCTTGGGCTCTGGAGTCCGGGACACCCTGCGGATGGGCCTGTGGCTCGGGGAGGGGGACTGCTGTCGCCTCTGGGCGGGGGGAGGTGTGGCGGAGGGGCCGTGCCGCCCCGGGGGGCTGGAGGAGCCTCGCAGGCCACGCCCCCGGGTGGCGGGGGAGGGGGAGAGGCGGCCGCCGTGCTGGGGAGGGGGGGAGCAGCGGGGGTCCCGTCCGGGCCGGGTGGGGGGGAGCAGGGGGCTCCTCCTGGAGCGCGGGGCGAGGAGGAGGGCGGCGGGGTGCGTCTCTTTGGGAGCGGGGAGCTCCTGCGCTTGGGCGACCTGGAGGGGCGGCGCTTGGGGGCCGGGGAAGGCGACGCCCGGCGCTTGGGAGGGGGCGACCCTGAGACCCTGCGCTTCTGGAGCGGCAGGGGGGACGGGCTGTAGCGCCTCTGGATGGGGGGCGAGTAGCGCCTCGGGGAGGGGGAGCGTCTGCGGGGCGGGGGGGAGGGGGACCTGCGAAAAGGAGAGAAAAGACAAGGACAGTAAGCGTGGGGCGTTCTGAGCTGCGTGGAACTTTTTTACAACCTTAGGACGCTTCTACATTCCTGACGGGGCGACGTTTTCAACTGACACATTTTTTTTTGAAATTTACGCAGAACGAGAATTCGTTTCTTCAGCTTTACGGTGTCTGGCACTGCCCAGATTTCAATATCAAATTGTATTTTTGGTGGCTTCAGCTGGTCCTGGAGAACAACATGGTCAGACCCAACTACCCAGGTCCCTTGGCGCTCCCCAGGACCAGCATGAAGAGAAACGATTAAAGGACTTTTACTCTGGTATAAATCAGGTCAATTATGTCTGAGACTTTGGAGCGGCTTTTGCACCAGCCAAGCGGTCACTGTAAACCAGGGTTCCCCAAAACAAGACCTGGAGAGGAGCAGGGTCGGCTGGTTTTCACTGTTACTCAGCACTTCATTGATAAATTAAATCAGTGGATTGCACAGTTATATCACCTCACCTGGCTTCTCGTGTTCAAATCGGTTGCTTATGAGGTGAAAACAAAAACCAGGCCCTCCAGGACTGGTTTTGGGGAACCCTGGTCTAAACGGCAATTTACCATCCACCTTAAACGGCAGGTTTAGCTAGTCTGTGGGTTTAGTGATGTGGTCTTTATTTCAGTCTCTCTCCACTCGCCCTTCTTCATGAGGAAGAATACCGGACGCTTCGCCCCGGGTCCGCCCTGGAAGGAAAGCATGCTGGGAAGTTTACCTGCGCCTGGGGGGAGGAGAGGGGGACCTGCGTCGCCGGGGGGGTGATGGGGAACGGTGACGTCGTCCTGGGGGGGAGGGGGTCCGTCTTCTCCTGGAGAAGGGGAACACCCCAAAAGAAGAACTTCATTTAGAGGAGCCCACACTTTGGAGGACATTTCTTCACGTTCTCAATCTCAATCTCACGCATGGCGCACAAATCCATTTGCACTGGCAGCCACAATGACCAAACTTAGCATTCAGGGATTCTGTACAACAGGAACTGTGAGAATTTCTGCAGCAAACTCATACTATAGCCTTTTGTTTTTTTATTTGCCATTTTGTTGTATTAAGTGGACGTACTCTTTCTAATGTGCATGATTTTGATTGTTTTTATTTTTTGATAAAAATGTTTGGGGAAATGAAATGATTTAACAAAAAAAAAAAAAAGCATCTGATCCTCGTTTTTTAATGTTGTAACTATGCTTGCTGCTATGTCCCTGACAAACAAACAAACAAATATTCAAATCCATACTACGAGAAGGGCTGTGCAGGGTTCCCACTCAATTCACGTTTATATTTTCCAGGACTTCTAAATGACTTTTTAAGGATAAATGTAGGGTTTAAGGTGTTTTTTGTGATGGCAAGAGCAACACACTTCACTTTCCAGTGACCAACCGAAGACTTTCGTTTTTTTTCTTAAAACCATATACATGTAGCTATATAATTTTGTTAGTGCCATCAGCGCACTGCTGGCGATGAGTGACATCACGCTAGTCGCACGCAAGAAGAATGTGTTCTGCTTGCTAAAAAAGTTTCGTTATTTAAAAAAAAAAATCTTATTTGGCCTATTTTCCCTGACTTTCAACATCAGTGGGATATCGGACCAATTTTCCATGACTTTCGAGGAAGTTAAATATCTTTAAGGACTTTCAAAGACTGGGGAGGCGAATAGAGAGCTGGATTTCCACACCCACCTGTTGGGCACTGGAGACTGCCACCGTTTGCCGACCGCCATCCTGGCAGCGAGACAGAACAGAGAAGAGCCATCACCAGCGGTGCACCGGGCCGCGAAAAGCACCGTCACCAACTTCACTGCTTATTTAACACAACCGCCCCCTCCGAGCCCCGGCCCGTCACCGTTAGCGACAGCTTAGCGAGATATCATGACACCAAAAAAATAGGGTGGCGCTGCCATATGGTACCACCTTTGAGCTAATCACTGTCTTTGGTCGCGAAAAGCGAAGCCTCGGATTGGTTCAGACAAGCCAGGCGATTTACGGCGAACTGTAGCTCCCCCCGTTTTTGGTGTCACGACGGGTTATTCCTCGATCGCTCCTCACCATCGCCCTGCTCAAACACATCAGCTCTTAGAATCAGACCCATGACATCGTTCCTGCTTTTACATTTTGAGAATTTTGCAGTCTTCGCTAAGGTAATTATTACATTTCCTCCTAAAGGTGTCTTAAGGTACCACATTACCGTATTAACAATGTGGTTCAGGTAACGTACTGCGTCTAGGGTATGACCAATTCTCCACCTGATCCTTTCAGACAAAAACTGCTGTGGGATGCTCCAGATGTAACCCCTGCGGTAGCGCCAACCGGAGTTAGCCATGCTACACGGTGCATCGACGGGTTAACTCCACCACACGCACCAGGAGCGTTACTATCCAATTCCCACGATTCATTAGTCAGTCTGTCGCTGCTGCATTTTGCCCATGCTTCAAGGTCCCCCTGTCACACCGTTAGCCCCTCCATTTAAACTCAGTTCTGTTGGGTCAGCTAGATTACTGCAAAACTCGATTTCAGCATTCACACACACACACACACACACACACACACACACACACACACAAAACTGCATCGCATGCATGACGACGTGAGCCACGTATTTGCACTGCGATGCGGTCTACTTCCAAGACAAGGGCGGAGGGGGGGGGCCCTAGCTGGAGGGGCCCGCACCCGTCACTCAGGCCTCTCATCGCCTTTTCACGGACCCGGTCTGAATTCGACATTTCACTGCCCTTCAGAACACATGGTCCAAACACAGCAAGACAAGGGAGAAAAAAAGAAAAAAAAAAAAAAAAAACAGACTTCCTGGCCAAGAGGTGCAGCACAAAGTCACATGACTAACCTGGGGGAGGCGTCTCTGTGGCGCCTCCTCGGGGAAGAGGGGGAGTGGCTGCGGCGCCTCTTGACCTCTCCGTTCCGGGCGGCCGCCCCCGGCCCCGCCCCCGGGCCGCTCTGCCTCTTCGGCCCTTCGTCTTCTGAGGAGGAGGAGGATCCAGTCTCTGGAATCAGAAGAAAAAGAGAAACGCCAGCGGTTAATCCCACAGCGGGAGGGGAAGGGGGAGCGAGGTGAACACATCACACACGGAGATGAGCGTTAGGGCGGCATCTGAGAGGCAGGGCCGCATCTCAAAGTACAGAGACAGAGGCGCTGGACAAGACGAATGAGGACAAAGGTTAGTTCAGGGCT
>JAINUG010000247.1:365000-447500 GCA_029706075.1 Aldrovandia affinis
GTGGCGACGGCGACCTGGACTTCTTCCTGTTTCCCCCCCCAACCGATGCAGAGAGACGTTAACAGGCATGTGTCACGGAAACGCTTTTCATCTTCGCTCAGCGTTGCAAATGAAGAAAATGGAAAATGTAGTGCTTCATATGACACGCATCTAATAAAGAGACTTGAGAAATGGGCTCGTTTGAGTCATGAAACACACTCGTTATGAAGCCAACGAATGCTCCCATTAAGCCCCCCGGCCCCCCATCCTATACACACACGCGCACGCATACTCAAACCCATACCACTGCTCACACACCAAGTCACTAACACATACAAACACACAAACTCCCCAGCCTCGCACACACGCACAGCACGCAAAGGTTGTTCACCTTCTGGGACTTTTCGGCTGGTCCTTCTCTCTGTTTTCCTTGTTTTCCTTCTCCTTCTCTTCATCCAGCTTCTTCAGGGACGCAAGCTTCTCTTGCTCAATCTGAAAGGGGCACACAACCAGCACGCGGTTACACAACAGAGCAAACTCACGGACTGAGCGAGAGACAGAGTGAGTGAGCGGGCGTGCGTGTGAGTGGGCGTGCGTGTGACCGTGCGAGTGAGTGACTGGAAGTGAATAAGCGAGTGTGTGAGATCGTGTGCGAGTGAGCGAATGACTGAGTGAAAGTGGGTAAGAGAGAATGTGAATGAGTGAGGGTGTCTGTGAGTGAGAGTGAGCGACCGAGTATGACTGCGTGCGAGCGTGAATCTGCATCACCTGTCTCTGTTTGATCTCCTCCTTCTTCTGCTCCAGGAAGGCGGTGGGGATGCCAGCGATGTTGTCCTGAGCGCTGAGCAGCAGGGGCCAGAGGTCACGCATGAACTCCCGCGCGTTCTTCCCATTCAGGAAGCCCGTCAGGTTAATCTGCATCATTTTGCTGTCCGGATTCTGCAACACAGGTACAAGAGGGCGAAGACGGGCACGCCATTTAGTACAGGAAGGGATCGGGGGGGGGGTTGGGGCGAGACTACGTCTCCCTCCTTACTTCCTCTAAACTACGCCCTGTCCCTTAACCACTATTGGCTAAAGATAATACCATTTGTCTGTCACTTACACCCTCCACTTTTGGCCAAGTCTCACCTAACCTTCTATGAACTTAAAGGATTGTGGTTGATTAACCTCTGTCCCCACCCCCACCCCCACCCCCACCCCAACACTCCACTCAACTTTCCTGACCAGTGAGGCTAACCTTATTGGTGAACCTTAGGGGGGGGAACCTCAGTCAGAGCTGATGCTAGCTGACCTCTCGACAGAACAAAAATACATGTGACTTTGCATGCATTAAGGCCAATAAACTAAACCTCGTACTCCAATTCTCTGAAACTAAAACCGCAATTTTAACCGTACTTGTAAGGATGCAGCAAAATAAAGAAAAAGGAATTGAGAGAATAAAAAAAGAAATAAAAAAACACAAACATTGGTATTTGCAACATCTGTGTTCAAAGGGGTAACTGACCCAATGTCTCATAGCCTCTCCCACTCCCCCTACACTGATTCCATCAGGTTTATTTCTTTTTGGGGTCATGTCACTTTGGGGAGGGGGGGGGAGGACAGGGGGGGTGTTTCTCTCCTTTTCTTCCCCACCCCCCCCCCCCAACCCAATGATAAAATCTTGAGTCACTTTTTTTCTTTCTTTTTCTCCTCTTTTGTTTCTCGTTTTTGTTTCGTTTCAAAGATCCACAGAACAGAGAGTGCATCGACACCAACAAAGCAAGTACAGATCCGGAGTCTTCCGTGTGTCCCGGGGGGAACCTCTGGTTCGGGAGCGCCCGACTCCCCTGCAGAGAGAGACGTTTCCTCGGCTTGCTTCCGACTCCCTACTGCGTGAGACTCAATCACCTTGAGTTTAATGTTATATCATTTATCTAAATTGCAAAAGACGAACAAGCAATAATGAGTACACAAGCCACAAAAAAGTGAAGTTTTGCTTTCTTTTTTTATTTCATTTCAAAATTACTCTAGAAATAAGATGCCCTTCACATTTCAACAACTTATAAGCATCAAAAACCTTAACCAACACATTGTTACTTGTCAATCATAAGTTTTATATCAAATCCAAGTTCCCTATGTCGAATATATCTTCTAATGTATTGAATGAATTAAGATTACATTTGTTTCAAGAAGTGATTTACTTATAAAAGTTCAATCATAGGTTAAAATAGTAAGGACAATAATGTACCTGACTGGAATCCCAGCAATACCTTTAATTGGATCAAAATAATCTTAAAATGTTAGGACAAAAACATACAGAAAAGCTGTTAACTAGGGGTGCACCGATTCTCCTGGCTTCTCTATTTGGCCGACCGTAAATGCACTAATGCGCACTTCGAAAACTGCCGCAGTACTTCAAATGTCATTCTAACTCTGACCACAAGAGGGAGCATCAGGACAATAAACGACAACCGGACGCTCACAGAATTCCAGGCTTAAGTGAAAGGAAGATACAGCTGCCATAAGGAATTCAAATATTTCCGAAAAGGGGTCTCTGTTGTGCGAAGCGGTTAGGATTTCTAACAATTGACTGTAACAAGAAACCAAGGAAGCGAAGCGTAGTCAGGAACTCATTTACAAGAGCTTGTCAACCCCCACTACAAATGCACATTAGAGTACACAGGTCACGCATTAACAATCATAGCTGGGCAATTCCACGCAGCAAATTTCTCACAGATGTCATAAGATGTAGGCTAGTTGACTAGTGAAGGTTTTGGGGAAATGCTGCGGGGCAATTAAGGAACTAATGTTATAATTCCAGTTTTATTATTGTAGCAGTGCAGCCGTATCAGCGCATATTGTGCCACACAATGTGCCTGAAGTGTATTTATTAATATGCTGATTAAGCAAGAGCTGTGACTGAGCAGATTCCGTAACCACCGCCTGTGGTACAACTCATATTTAATAAATACAAATAAATAAATACAATTAAACTGTAACCGACAGAATCTTGTGAAAATGTGATGACTGGTTAAGAAAATCATATCGACACGTGCAGCAGTATTTTAGGCCTTCAAACCGACTTATACCAACAGCTGTCATTTTTGAAACCAATAGAGCAAAACTAATACCGACACCAGACCAATAAGTCGTAAGATGTATCATTTTTGTAAATGTGCTTGCTGGCGATTATGTGTAGCTTGCTAGCTGGTGAATTTTAAAAATAACAGTCAAACTGTGAGCATACTGCTTATATTCCTTTTTCAACGGTGTTAAGACTTGGCTGAATGTTTCAATAATGACTGCAAAATGAACTTGTTTTCAAAGTCAAAAATTGCTAACTCAGAGTAACCAGTTACAAGGCCTATCGGATCAAATGGGGTGAAAGCAGTACTGCCCAACTTTTTTTTTCTATTCCATTGCGCAACTGGACAGCAAGTAGTTAAATATTCATTTGAAATACGTTGGTATTTATTGCATGTACACTGTTGTGGATCACATCTAGTCATTAAAAAAATAAGTTTGTCGCCACAAACGAGTCAATAGTGCAATGTCACGGGTACATTCAAATACCCTAAAGATCGGTGCACCCCTACAGCTGATATGAAAAGACCTGAGGTGAGGTTTCTCATCCCTTTCTAGAGAATAAAGAAATTAAAACTCTTTACAATGCCATTTGAAAGCTGTGACTATTCTCGCTAAAAAAAAGCACCATCAGGCTTCCAAAAATAAGCATTTCAACAATGGGTAATGCAGCAGTAGACCCTTTTGACACGAGGCACGGTGGCGAGGAACTATCGGGGTCAAGAGATTGACCCAAACAACAAGGGTGTCAAAAAGGTATACTGCTTTGTATTAATATATATATTTTTCTAACAGCCAGAGAGTATAATCAAAATGCTTGATTCTATGTTTTTTTTCTTTATTAAAAGAAGTTTTTAAAAAAAAGGCAGTGTCCAAGAGCTCTTTCACTTGCATGGTTTCGACCCCAGCACACCACTCACCTCCAAAAACACACAGCATCATCAGAGTTGGGTTCTGTGAGACTTTGGGCTCGGGAGAGACCTAATTAGCGGTTGGTGCTATACGTCTGATGCAAGGTATAACATCCATATTGGTTCAGGCCTTTTAAATCATAAATCACATCATCATTAGAAAACTGCTGTCCAAGGCACTTTGTCACATATTACAGCAACAATTTTCTTTCTTTTTTGCAGTAGACAAATAATGCTTTGTTTTTTTCGTTTGCTTTGTCTCTGAAGTTGGAGACAAAAGTCCCATTGTAATCATTGTTTTTTGTTTAAATGTACACATACTGGGTTTTTTTTTTTTTTGCTTTGCCCTCTTTTCCAATGCCATATTCAATAATCATAATATTAATATCAAATGAGACAGAAAAGATACTGAATTTTCTACCTTTCTCCCCATTCACCCACCCAGAATTCACCAAAGTAAAAAAAAAAAAATTAAATCAACACGAGCATTAAAACCTATTTCTGTAGCTGAACAATAAGAAAGGATGAGTGAAACAGAGTCAACGTTATTACCTTCTCCTCCAGCTGGTTGAAAATGAACTCTATGACGACGTCATCCTCGAACCCTAATACTTCTGTCACTCGTTGGGTGATCCAGGGTTTGATAACCTCCAGGTTCACCTTGGTCATGTCAACCTGGAATAAGATGCATTTTCTCCAAATTAGTATACATATTACCACAGGAACAAAGTTCATCACATGGATAAATTATTCTGCCCTGGGAGATTGCCCTGAAATTCATCCTCTCAAAGCATCCTCATTGGCTGAAATGCAGCGAAGAGCTTTGTTGGAAACAGGTGGAAATGAGTTAAAGGCAAATTCTGCATGGATATCAGTACGTTTTTATTTTTATAAAGACAAAGTTGTCAATGCCTGGAGCAGCTTGCCAGGTCAGGTAGGTTGAGGCAGATGCACTTGGGGGTATTCAAGTCCAGGCTTGATGCAGCACTGGATACTGACTAGGAATTGAGGAGCCTAGGTGGGCCGAACGGCCTGTTCTCGTCATTATGCATTCGTATGTTCTTACACAAAAAAAGGAATAAAATGCAAATAACTCCCACACCGACATGGAAACTTCTCTACACACGCTTTAAAATGGGCAAAATGGTTGATGTTTCAGTGCACTTGACCTTCCTCAAGGCTCATG
Organism: Aldrovandia affinis; assembly: GCA_029706075.1. NCBI lineage: Eukaryota > Metazoa > Chordata > Actinopteri > Notacanthiformes > Halosauridae > Aldrovandia > Aldrovandia affinis. Next base: position 370,143 of record JAINUG010000247.1, read on the forward strand.
TGCCCAGCGCTCTCTCGACTTCCAGAGCGAAACTTTTTTTCCCCATACAAAAAGAAAAAAAAGGCAAGGGAGAAATCAATGTGCAATACAAATACCTTCTTCTCCAGGCATTCTGCGAATTTCAGCTGCTTCAGGAGTTTCTTCTGCTTGTTGCTGAAGCGATTGTCTTGCTCTGCACTAGTGCCCTATGGAGAGAACACAATAGGATTACTGGTTAGCTGGCAACAAAGTAATGATCACATCCTCTTATGACTGAAAGCTATGAGGAGTTTAGGACAAGCCTGGATGCCCGTTCTATTCAGCACAGCTACTGGTGCTCATAAAACACCGCGGGGAGGCTTTGCGGCTGACCACTCGCTCGTTCAGTTACTTGACCGAAAATGAGACTATCTGGCCAAAAAAATGTGTAACGCTAGCTAAATGTTGTTTTCGGTTCTTCTTAGCTCGCAACGTCAGTCGTACTTTTGTCTTCCGCGCTGGCAATAAACGGTTACTAGCCAACTTTAGCAAGCTACGTATTATCAGCGACTCACTGACGTAGCAAGCGAAGTTAAATACAATTATGCAAGTTAACGTAACGTATTGTGACACACTGCGGGTTTCGTGAACGTGTCATTTGGCTTTGGGAAAAACGCGACTAAATGGCGACTCTAAAATGTGGGTTTGGGGTCAATTCGACGTGACGCCTGGAAACACCAAGGCCACCAGCCTTACAAACGGTCAGACATTTTGCATTAACGTTAGCTGACTAAATATAGCCGATCAAGTTAGCCAATTTAGCGTAATACAGGAGCTAACCTGACTGAAGCTGCGATATATCGGGGCGATAACGTGAATTCACTAACTGCGCCTATACCAGTAAGAATAACGTTAGCTAGCTAACCGGTACGTATCACATAACCAGGCAGCTAGCGTTAGCGCGTAACCAGTTTCTCGATAGCAGGCCTCATATTTCCACAGTAGCCTGCTCGGATTAGCTGGAAAGCTAACGCTGGATAAACAGCACGCATGCAAGGCGCCCTTTAATCTGAGCGGGAAGACACATTGTATTCTATTTCAGATATATTGTACACGGGTTACATAGTAACCATATCATAGCACGTTTAACAACATTCACTGGATCCAAATAAGCCTATCTGAAAAATCTATTTAAACGCTAGATAAAATAGCTAGCCAACACTGGCTGTATTCCGATTACATCCGCCATTTTTATTCTCCCATTACATCGCATCTCCTGCTGCGGAATGGCGCATGAATTAGTCAAGGTATCAATGTGGACGGTGGGATACGAAGATAAAACCGTGCCACAAGTTGCCATATCGGTCTCCTAATAAAGTAAATATACACGATATAATCTTTTGAAAATAAATTAATCAGTTACTTACGCGGAAGAATCCCGCGTCCATCTTCTATCCGTACGAAGAGAGTGTGCTGGAGAAAGACGTGCCCTCTGGACCCACAATGCAGCACGACAAGACTCTTCAGTCGCACTTCTAAAAAACGCCACCGACAGGCGCTGTTGAGCTTGTTCTCGTGTGTGTGTGTGTGTGTGTGTGTGTGTGTGTGTGTGTGTGTGTGTGTGTGTGTGTGTGTGTGTGTGTGTGTGTGTGTGTGTGTGTGTGTGTGTGTGTGTGTGTGTGTGTGTGTGTGTGTGTGTGTGTGTGTGTGTGTGTGTGTGTGTGTGTGTGTTTTACTGGTATGCATATTCTAACAGAACATGTGTTAATGTTTCATAAATAAAATTAAAGCTTCTCATGTTGTGGCTGTCCATGCTTCATACGTATTTTTGTCTGACTGAGGTCCCTGTGATTACAGTAAGTATTTAGCTAACGTTGTGTTGACAGCATATCTCAGTCCCCCTAGTTTGGAAAACTGTTGTAAACGAGTTTAAAAAAAGCAAGGTTTTCGACGTTGAAAACACTCTGTGGCGCATTCCACTTGTGTCGCAACATTGTAGCGAGCTCGAAGTAATATCAAAATGTATCGTGGTCTTTACGTGATTATACATGTGCTGTTGGAAAAAAATACAATTATAACGTGAAACGTAACAGACAATCATTAACCCTCTGCTAATATTATGGATGGTGTCACAGTACAGTAGCCCGTTGAGGGTCAGTGGTGCTTCTTTACCTCAAAAGATGGTTGTAAACTACAGGTGGATGAGGTAAGAATATTCACGAATAATGAATGTTTATTGCTTGGCGTGTTTAGTGACCTCTGCTGTACACCCTAAAGAACTGCAGGCTACTCGTTCACACTCTGAACACTGCAAAACCCAGGGGAACCCAAACTATAGCCTCCCTGAGCCGAATCCAGCACTTTTAACGTTACTGTTTGGCCTGGTATTAGTGCTGAGAAAACAATATTTAAACATATATTGTTTTATAGTAATATATTAAACAATTATTTTTCTAACTACACATATGCAGCATAATAAAAGTTCACACTGGGTAAACACGCAACATGCAATTCCCACTTTTCTCTAAACACACCATTTTTGTTGAGAAGGAGCTTTTGCAGTGATGAGGAGACACAAATTGAATTGCATGTTGTTATTTCAGGGTAATACCTTTTGACTTACAGGCTTACTTGTATGCAAACCCCCCCCAAAAAACTTATTTCATAAACACAAAATACAGAAGGCTCTAGTTTGGAATGTGGCCTACCCAACCTCAGAACCTATGTACGCATGTGCACATATCATTCAATCCCTCTGTTTTCATCATCATTTACAGACTACTACATCACGTAAAAGCTTCACAGAACCATGTACTGTCTGTAAAAACAATTATTTTATTGTGACTGTTTAGAGATTCAGACCCAAGTCCTAGTGTGCATAAATGCAGCCCTACCTCTCTGTGTGTGAATCATCAACAATTTAAACTGTCTTCTATATATGCCATTAAAGTGCCTACATCACTGTTGGAAGCAGGAGATCACTGGAGACATACAGACTGCAACGGTCCAAATTGTTGTGAATTTCCCCCCACTATGAACCAACCGTAGTGACAGGGAAAGTTGTTGTTTTTTGCTTCCCCAAAGACTCCAAATTGAAGAATTTGTTGGAGAAGCCTTGCATGTCTTTGCAGTTAAGTTAGATGAAACATGTTACTCTCATTTATTGTATGAATTGTGATAAAGTTTGATAACTAGCTACTAGCTAACATTATACTGTACACCAGGGCTGGACTGGGACAAAAAATAGGCCCTGCCATTTGGCTCAGACCGGCCCATCCAGTGGCGTAGCGTGGGTTGCCAGCACCCGGTGCGAGCCACGTAAACGGCGCCCCATTTTCTATTTATATTTTTTTTAATTAAAAAAAAATATATATAAAATAATTCTACCGGCCCTACCTGCCCTACCGGCCCAAAACTAGACCGGCCCACCGGGAATCTGCCCGGTAGACTATATAGCCAGTCCAGCCCAACCAACTGTGGTCCTGTACACCAACTAAAGTTAACTAGCCAGATGAATGTCCATTTGCTACTAATGTTAGCTCAGTTAATTAACACACTTACTTGGAAATGAAATGAAATGAACAGTACTAACATGGAATGCATTGTGCATCAGTTCAGCACGCGTTATTCGTTTAGGCTCGTCCTTAAAAAGTTATGAGATGTCCTATAAACTAATGAGAGGCGCCAATGTATTTGTATTGAGTGTCTCCAATCGACTGTTGCTATGTATGTTACTACATTGATGAAGCTGCACTTTCATGGAGTATAGAATCAGCAGGTGTCCACAACATTAGATCAAACACAGTGCTTAATACTCATTCAGTGGCAATCCTCTTCGATGATTACTAATGCTATTCCTGATGATTAATATAATATTCCTATAATGATCATATATTTGTAATACTAAGGAGAACTTACAATTATTTTATTTGAAACAAGTTTTTAAATATTTTGGTAATCTTTTTAAAGGGAACACATGTCTGTAAAGCAGCAATGCACTGAAATTGATTATGAAAGATGTTACACTTATTTGAATATAAAGTTTATAATGTTTTGTGAATGCAGTTTATTGCCCCCAAGCACAATCACAATTGTATGTGGTGTTCTGCTTTTGATTGCCAAAGGACATGTCTTCATGTAATTGACAGCATTGGATTCATTTGAAATATATTATTTACTACATTCATCCACAGTTAATGTTTTTCATTAAAACTGAAGGAAAGACCTATGAAAGATTTTGATAACGGATTCCGTTCAAAACCACAAAATTCTACTATCATTATCTTAGCTGTATCATCACCTGTTTAGCTGAAATTTGGCACATCTACTCAGATAGCCCTGTACAATATATTCCTAGACTCTCAAATCAATCCGTTTAGCCATTTTCTTGAAACATATGATTTCTATAACCATATGCTGCATACAAATGTTGGTACAAATGTCTTATATCAACTGTAGGGTGAGCTACCAAAAGTTACCTTTTTTTGACAATGCTAGCAAACTTACACAAACTACTCTAAGAGTATGAATTGGATTGTTTGAGAGAAGGTTTGAATCCTAAGAAACCTATCCGTGCCCAGTGGTGAATAGCCTACATGTTGTTTTAAGTACTGTAGACCAACATAGCTACAGTAGCTACTGTAGCAGGTATCAAAGCTGTGTGCAGGAAAACCTTGTTAGTGCATATGTGAAATTAAAGGTTTTGAATTTGAATGTCCTGTCTTTTTCGGCTTTTGATCAAAACCTCTCTTAAAACTTCTCACTTAAAACATTGTTTTGGGGATTTTTATTAAAGATAAAACTAGAAATCCAAATGTTTCGGCACACTTTCTTCATCAGTAAAATGGTGTTATATGCAGATGGCAGCGTAATACACCTAGTCTAAAATGTTGCCACAGGTGAACAGGTTCGTTAGAGAGGACCTATTTTCAGTTAGGCTATTAAACAATATTTAAAAGCAAATCCAAAAAGGAATATGGAAATTGACTATAGTTGGATTGTTCTCTTATTTCAGTCTTAAGGTTAAAAAACAGAGGTAGCCTACTTAGAAGGAATTCAGTAAATACATTCACAAAAGATCTGCTCTCAGTTTGTTTGTTTTTCCCCTTTAAAGATGAGGCTAGAGATTCAAACGTTTGAACTCTCACGGTTGAATTCCTATGGGTGGCAGTGCTGTTGTTCCCTCAACTGAACTGCACTATAATGTCATTATTACATAACCAGTCAGTGGGGATAATACATAAATATGAGAGCAATGCAGGGATATCCTGTATGCAAATAATCAAATCGAAAGGGACCTGAGGCAAGATCAGTTCATACAAACAGCGAATAAAATACAAATGCCTGCAGTTGATTCATTGCTGGAATACATTTTCTCAACACTGCCGATAGCAGACATAAACTTTATCCAAATGTTCCTTTTGTCCACGTTGTATTGTGGCACGAAAGCATCTCTTCTTGTTCGTTTTTGTATTCAACAACATGTCAAGACATTTATTTGCATTGTTTTTTTAAACACGGTAATCTTTCCTTAAGAGCAAAACCTTAAACAAAACCAAAACAAAATAGAACATCAGCCGACAGATGGCTAAATAATTTCACTAAACAGTCCCAATGAGCTGATGCAAAATCCCTCAGTATCCAACGAACAAGTCCAGCGTGTTGTTTGATTAATTTCAGTCATTCATCTCTAGAACATAGTAGGCTATTGGTTTGTAAATATCTGAGTAAAATTATTTGCAAACACGTACCAAAAACAGTTTGTGTGCAGAGGGGGGGTCATCTCATCGGTCTTTTACGTTTTGTTCTACCCAACCTATAGTCGCACACGTGACTAGAGGTTTGGCGCCTCGCGAATTGCTGTCAGTTTCCATGACAGGAGCGACCGCAGGGGTAGCCTAGCGAGTCTCCCGCCTGCTGGTAACGGAGGAGGCGAGTTCCCAAGGCGGGAAGTGCATGTCCACATGCCGCTGAAATGCGCTCCGTGAGTTGGGGCGTGGGTTCCGTAATATTTGGCGTCCTTCAACTTCTTCCAAGCACATACAGGTAACTTTTTGCAGTCCCTACTAAATGACTCACGTGAGTGCGGAAACTCGCTATGTGTTCTCCAGCGACTGGACGTCGTGTATGGTCACCACCGTGGACTCGCTGATCGTGCTTAACTGCTCCATGTTGTTCTGGTCCTGACTGCTCAGTTCTGCTTGGGGCAGCCGGAAGCCGTTTTCCCCGGCGCTGTGCGAGTGCGCCAAGCTGCTGGAGAAAGAGTTGGCGCCCAGCTGACCAATAGGCACTTGGGTCTGTATGGTGCTGGGGGACTTCATGCGAGGCTTGGACCCCCCTCCCATCATGCGAGACGCGTGGGTCCTCCTGTTACAGGCACAGATAAATAAATAAGTGGCGAAAAATGTGTGGGAAATACAATTTTCCTGAAATAATGTATTCCTTATTTGATCACAACTCTTACATAATTACTGTAGGCTATAAGAAATGTTATGATGTGGCTCCTAATTGTGTTTATGTAATTCAAGACCATTTATGTAGCCTAATTGAAGTCTAATTCTTAGTTTAGGATTGAAAAATAGCATTTGTTTGAGGAAAATGGAGGGAAAAGAAAACATTTAAGCAAACGAATGATACAGGGCATAATGGAATAATGGAACCAAGACATTCATATTTATAAACTAATAAGGCTTTGCCCTTTGCCTTCAGTACAGCTTCACTCCTTCTTGGAATGCTGTTATACATGCTTTGAGCAGTTTCTATTGGGATATTGGATCATTCTTCAAGAAGGAAAGCCTCCAGTTCTTTGAGAGATGAAGTTGGTGGAAATCTACTCCACACTCTTATGTTCCAGAATTTTCCATGAAGGTTCAATGATGTTTAGATCTGGTGATCTGGGAAGCCATGGAAAATGTTTGACTTCATCCTGATGTTCATGAAACCACTCTTGAATCTATTTAGCAGTGTCTATGGGGGCATTATTGTCTCGGAATATGGGAACATCTTGAGGACAATAGGGTGCATAGGATGTAGCTGGTCACCTAAAATGGCTTCGTTTGGCTCTCTCCAAACATAAACCCATCCAGATGTAAGGAAAATAGTAAAAGACGAGGTATCAGACCATATTCCTACTCTGCTCAGAAGTCCAGGTTTTGTACTTATTACACCAGGTTTTGCATTGTTACGTATTGGTCCTGGTTACCAGCCCTAGGATAAATATCAGCTTTGTGAAGCTCACAACGTAGGTTATAGTCTTTGTTGAGACTGGGTGTAGATTCAGTACTGTGGTCATTTTTGAGGCTGTTGTTTTGTGGTTTTTAGCAACTATCCTGTTAACCATCAGTCTACTCCTGCCAGAGAGCTTCAACTTGCAACCAATGTTCCTCTTTCCTGATGCAATTTTTCCTTGTCTGGTGTATGCCGTCCTGACGTTCGACACTGTTCCCTGTTTAATAATTTCGCCGTCTCTGACTGACGCAACTGCAATTCGGGCATTGATTTTAAAACGTGCCGGACTCCTTTTCAATTGTGATTCAGTTACTTCAAAATCTGAGTCCTAATTCATTTGGTGTTTCCATTATTTTTGGCTAACACCTTCATACATTCAAGTGATGAAATAAGTATTTTTCTTTTTGCTGAATAAAAAAAAAAGTTTGTGGGCTTGCAAAAACTCCAACTCTTGCTGATGTCATTTAGGAATTCCATGTACATTTACATTTTGGCATTTAGCAGATGCTCTTATCCAGAGCGACTTATAATATGTGCATTAATACATGGTAAGATCAATCATAGTCCACGAAAGACATCAGTGTAGTGACACTGCAATAGACATAATTGTTGGCAACTGTAGCAATGTAGCATGTGACTCCGTATGTTGCCTGACCTGTTGTATGTCTTCAGTATGAGCAGCAATATGGTGCAGACAATGATGATCCCAATAACAATAATGGCAATCATTGCCCCTGAACCTGAAACACAGGGCAAAAAAAACACACACAGTTTGAGTCTGGCTCTTTCTTATACACTGTACCACAAAGCAACTGTCTAAAAAATAAAGGTACAATTAAGATACATTTTTGTTCCTCAGGCTACAAATGTGTTCATTGCAGTTCATTGTACCTTCAAAGGTACACATCAGATCTTTTGTAATATGGTTTTGTACCTTTTCCCAGTGAAAAAGGTACAAATTGAGGAAAGGTCCAGATATGTACCAAGGTAGGGTAATGAATCCTTATATCATGCTGGCAGCCATTTTGGAATGAAAACAAGGCTTGTACTGCAAGCAACATAATTTTTCTCGCAAGAGTACAATTATGTTCTTCTGACTAAAGGTACAATTCAGTACCCTACAGGGTTACTGCCCAGTGACAAGAATTTGTACTTTAATAGGTACAACATGGTACCGTTTTTTATGAGGGTGCACCAAGGTGTGAGTGTTTCATGCCACCCTGTGCCACTCATTCACAATCTTTTTCTTCTGTCTTTTTTTCCGATTTTCTTCCAATTTGGTGGCCAATTGCACCCTCTTCTAATTAAACTTTCCCCCCTTCCTATTACAATCTCGCAACTCTTGGACTGGCAGTAACAAAGATGCCAAACTGCCTTCTCCTAGACGGAACTTGCCAAGCCGTCAACTATAACTCCAACATACACAGAGACACTTTTGCACGCGGTTAACTCATTGCGGCTTCCCTGCAGACAGCCAATCGCTGCCCCTGAAAGGGACTCCCAGCCTGAGTCAGGCTGGCGCAGCCGGGGATCGAACCTAGGCTTAGGCCACAGTGGGCAACCTGCACTTAGAACAATCACTCACATTCTAACCTCTGTGTCGTGCCTATGAATTCACTGACCCTTCGTCTTTGAAGAGCAGTCAGGGCCAGGTTCTGAAAATTGGCCAGTAGTTTATTTAGGGAACTTGAGTAAGTCCCCCACACCACACCACCAAACGAACAAACAAAAAACACACCGCACCAAAATACAAAACCCAGTTCAATTCAGTTTCCAGTTTCAGGAAGGAAAAAAAAGATAAAATGAACACAGATACAAACACAAACGTGCACTCACACACACACACACACACGCACGCACGTACACACACACACACACACACACACACACACACACACACACACACACACACGCACAGTGTCAGGAGGGACATACTCTGGGTGAGGATTTGCTCTTTGGACTTGGTAGCGGTGTTCAGAGGGGCTGTGGTGAAGTTGGTCACGGGCTCCCCAGTTGTAGTTTGCATCTTTAGGAATGTCTAGGACAAGAGAAACAGAAGGGCACATTAGAAAAGAGTTCCTTATTAGCCCGGTGGCCATTACCCTTCTAGTTTCAAACCACAGTTAAGCTTGCACAGCCACTTTGTGCGCAGATTTAATGAAGCAGGCAGAACGTGGGCACCCGACTGAGCAGGGGGGGTTGTCCACTGATATGTGAGGAGACACAGGCAACACGGCCGAATAAATCCCTCCCTCCCTGGGTGACCAGAAATTATGCATCGCCCCGCAGGTCCGCTGCTGGCAACAGCACCGGCATGGTCTGGATTCGATACCAGACTGTGGGGCTAATCCACACACTAAAACAGTGCCTTAACAGCATGCAGACTGGATGGGGGGGCGTGGTACTACCTAGCATAGGGCAAACCAAAGCCACAGGAATGAAGTCAGCCACTCATAGGGAGCTATTTACACCCCATTCACAGTCACATTCTGCATTCTTCTGTGCTGCAGACGGAGCAGTACAAAAACAAGAAAGCTTTTTCATTGTTTCTTCCAGTCACCGATCAGTGAACTTCACGAATGGCATTTGAGGGCATGGTGTTTGGATCTGGGCTGTAATACTGTAATACTTATTTGGATCTGGGCTGTAATACTGTAATACTTATTTGCTTTCTCTGGGAACTTGTTTTTACAAGAGGTTTAATTGCCCCTGTAATTACACTGGGTTTAACTGAAAGGGGAGCGCGTGAAAGGACATGACTCCAGACCCAACACATTGGGGCTATACGGGGCATTGTTTCCTTTACATTTCAGGCATTTACCAGACTTATCCTGAGCAACTTACACAGTTGTACACTCGTGTACATACAATCCACTTATAAATCTGGATGTTTAGTGAAGCAATTCAGGTTAAGTACCTTGCTCAAGGGGGCAGTGCCCCCACCTGGGAATCAAACCAGCAACCTCTGAGTTACAAGCCCAGATCCTTAAGCATTATACTACATTGCCACTGTTTTAGTCAAGTAAATTACTCAACGTAATGGTTCCCTCACCACACTCCCTGTGAGCTGCAACTGCCAGACTAATAAACAAATAATAATAATAAAAGTATAAAGCACTTTGCATTATGTTCAAAGCACATTTCAAATAAAATAACAAAGCAACAATAAGACAAAATGAAAAAGGAATAATAAAGATAATTAGACCCTGTGTCGAGCCCCCACTCCACAAAACCATGAAAAAAAGCATTAATGAGGTCAAGTACCAACTCAGAATTGATCTCTTCTTTAAACAAAGACATCCAATAAATTTAAGACCATGCAACGCTTTCAGTAGAGCTCACCCGTTTAATTGTTTCCACCGATATATCAGCTTTGAGAAATCTATCAAACCGAGCTCATGGGGCCCCTTGATATATATACACTACTGGTCAAAAGTTTTAGAACACCCCCATTTTCCAGTTTTTACATAAGTTTAAGCAGTTCAAGTCCAGTGAATAACCTGAAATGGTACAAAGGTAAGCGGTAAACTGCCAGAGGTTTAAAAAAAAAGTTTAGGTTACCAAAAACTGAAAAATAATGTCTTTTTTTTGGCAGTGAGTAGTTTCCTACATCATCAAAAGGCACTTGGAAACTGGAGGAAACTCTGACAGGAAGAGGTCTGGCAGACCCAAAGCCACAACAAAATCAGAAGACAAGTTTCTGAGAGTCAACAGCTTGCGTGATAGGTGGCTCACAGGACAACAGCTTCAAGCACAGCTTAATACTGGTCGAAGTAAGGAAGTCTCAGTTTCAACTCTGAAGAGAAGACTTCGAGCTGCAGGTTTGACAGGTCGAGTGGCAGTAAGAAAGCCATTGCTAAGATGGCAAAATAAGAAAAAGAGGCTTGCCTGGGCAATGAAGCACTGTCAGTGGACTACTGAAGACTGGAAGAAGGTCTTATGAATCAAAATGTGAAATCTTGAAATTTTGAAAGGTTTTTGTAGGCCGTCGAGTAGACAAAAGGATGGTTCCTCAGTGTGTGACACCAACTGTCAAACATGGAGGAGGAAGCGTGATGGTCTGGGGCTCTTTTGCTGGATCCAGAGGCGGCAACTTGCACAGAGTGACTGTTAATCCACGTTGACCTGTTGACTTGTTCCTGAAAAGGGGATTTTTTTATAACTCTGAAATTTGCATTATTTTTCAGCTTTTGGTAACCTAAACTTTTTTTTTTAACCTCTGGCAGTTTACCGCTTACATTTGTACTGTTATGACCGACACTCAATCAGTCAAAAACAAACATGGAGACCAGACAAGGTAAATCGTTTTATAGAGTTTTATTGCAAAATACTCTGTGTGTGGATGCGTGTCAGTGTGAATCTGTAGAGGGGTGTTGGAGTGTGAGTGCAGGTGGAATGTGACAATCCAATCCAATAGTAAAAAGGTAAAGTAGGTTACTGACAAGTACCAACCTGATGCCCGCAGCCACCAGCCCTGTCAAGAGCCAAATCCAGTGTGAGAAAACAATCTCGTGAGATATCAATCTATCTCCAGAGCACCTGGGCGAAGCCACTTTTAAAGGGGTTTTCCCAGGTGCTACCACTAGGTAGCTAATTAGCCACAAACGGCAATTAAGGCAATTCCAGGGGAAGGGAGGGACGGCATGCAACACTGCCACCAGCTGGCCGACAGCCATTACTGCAGTTGAGGAAGACAGGGCATGGTCGTCACAGTACCATTTCACTGGACTCGAACTGCTTAAATTTCAGTCAAAACTGGAAAATGGGGTGTCAAAAAACCTTTGACTGGTAGTGTATACAGTATATATACACATAAATATTGCATCAGGGGGAAAAAAGTCAGACATCGGTCGAGCTGTAATTTTAAGGAAATTAAAATGGGAAAATTCATATTTTTTAAGAATCAGAAAGAGCAGACATTACTATCTGGAAGATAAGGCATCTGTCGAAAAATGTCAGGTGCTCATCCGTGCAGATACAGCCACCACCTTGTTTTCGTTCATTGATTTTGAGAAATTCACCTTGTGAACTCTTCCCTGTCTTCTGGTTGTTTCCCCTTGCCCTTCCAAAGGGCCCATATCACCCTTCTGCTGAAAAAACCCACTCTAGACCCCTCAGTCATCCAGAATTATCGCCCAGTATCCCTCCTCCCCTTCCTGTCTAAAACCCTTGAAAGAGTGGTATCTAACCAACTCTCTGCTTTCCTCACAGAAAATAACCTGCTGGACTCCCAGCAGTCCGGCTTCAGACCTGGCCACTCAACAGAAACCGCTCTCCTCTCGGTCAATGAGGCACTTCACACCGCACGAGCCGCCTCCCTCCCCTCCATCCTGATCCTGCTTGATCTCTCAGCTGCCTTCGACACTGTAGAGCACTCCATCCTCCTGTCCTCCCTGGCAGCAACAGGGATCTGCGGTACAGCCCTCGCCTGGATCGATTCCTACCTCTCCGGTCGCTCCTTCCAGGTTGCCTGGGCTGGTAAAGTATCACCGCCTCGCTCCCTCCCCACCGGGGTTCCACAGGGCTCAGTCCTCGGTCCCCTTCTCTTCTCCCTGTACACCCGCTCCCTTGGCTCTGTAATCTCTGCCCACGGCTTATCTTACCATTGTTATGCTGATGACACTCAACTATTTCTCTCCTTCTCCCCATCAGACACTCAGGTCTCTACCCGCATCTCTGCTTGCCTGAGGGACATTCAGAGCTGGATGGACAGTCACCACCTAAAGCTCAACCCAGGTAAAACAGAACTAATCTTCATTCCTGCCCTAAACTCTCCCCACCTTGATTTCTCCATTTCTCTAGGTGACACTCTGGTGACATCATCACCCTGCATGAAGAATCTCGGTGTGGTGATGGACAACAGGCTGTCCCTATCAATGAACATTGCAGCGGTAAGCCGGGCGTGCAGATTCTTCCTGTATAACATCAGGAGAATCCGTCCCTTCCTTACCATGTACTCTACCCAGCTCCTGGTCCAAGCAATGGTACTGTCCCGCTTGGACTACTGCAACTCGCTCCTGGCTGGCCTTCCCGCATCTGCCATCAGACCCCTGCAACTCATCCAGAACGCTGCAGCCCGTCTGGTCTACAACCTTCCTAGACACTCCCATGTCACCCCCCTGCTCACTACCCTCCACTGGCTGCCTGTTATAGCTCGCATCAAATTCAAGACATTGGTCCTAGCATACCAGGCAGTCAAGGGATCAGCCCCAACATACCTCCTCAAGATCTTCAAACCCTACACACCTGCCAAACCACTCCGTTCTGCTACCTCAGGATGCCTAGCACCTCCCCCCCTCCGCACCTGCACTTCCCGGTCACGTCTCCTGTCGGTTCTGGCTCCACGATGGTGGAATGACCTTCCTGTGGAAGTCAGAACAACTGAGACCCTGGCCACCTTCAAGCAACGACTGAAGACTCACCTCTTCAGGGTGCACCTCTCCCCGTAGTCCGGTTTTTGTTAACTTAAGGACATAGTTGCTTAGTTTTACACGTCTACTTGTTTATGTATTGCATTAGACTTAGGCATTATTTTCTGCATTGATTGCTTTATTGCTACCTTTGAATTGTGGCTACAGATTTACATACAGGGTCCTAGTTTAACTATGTGGTTGCTCCTAGCACCCAGGAACTGTACTTCCCACTAGGGTGGCTTTCAGCTAAACTGTTCTTGACTACGGTTAACACTTTGTTGTACGTCGCTCTGGATAAGAGCGTCTGCCAAATGCCTGTAATGTAATGTAATGTAATGAGAAGTCTTTTGACTCAGTAAGCATGCACTGCCTAACTTGATTAATTCTTGATTGTTTGCAGGCCCTTTGAGGGCCCCGTCCATTCACCATTCCTCTGTTTACGTCACAAGATGATCAGTTCATCAATACAGCGATCAACTGTTGGCCTGTTAGCCTTTGTACGCTAACTGCACACGCCCATATGCTGGGGAACAGCCAGCCAGGTTTTCAAGGCCAGAATGCCCTGAGTGCTCTGCACAGCATGTTTATCGTAACATCTCATTGACAGACAGAATGAAACATCTCATATCTTGAAGAAAATCTGTTCCAAAATGTTGAACATCTGTGATGTACACTGCCTGGCCCCAAAAAAATTCACCACCTGGATTTAACTAAGCAAATAGGTAAGGGGTTGCTGCAGTTGGTCAGGTCTAGGTTCAGCAACGTTATGTGCCCAAAGAATGAGGTCAGCTGACTACCTGAATATACTGAATGACCAGGTTTTTCCATCAATTGATTTTTTTCTTCCCTGATGGCACGGGCATATTCCAAGATGACAATGCCACGATTCATCGGGCTCAAATTGTGAAAGAGTGGTTCAGGGAGCATGAGACATCATTTTCACACATGGATTGGCCACCACAGAGTCCAGACCTTAACCCCATTGAGAATCTTTGGGATGTGCTGGAGAAGACTTTGCGCAGCGGTCCGACTCTCCCATCATCAATACAAGATCTTGTAGAAAAATGTATGCAACTCCGGACAGAAATACTGTAAATGTTGTGACATTGCAGAAGTTTATCGAAACGATGCCATGGCGAATGCGTGCCGTAATCAAAGCTAAAGGTGGTCCAACGAAATATTAGAGTGTGTAACTTTTTTTTGGGACGGGCAGTGTAATTTTGTTGTTATAATACATCTGTCATTGTCATGTTGTCATGTCATTCCTCAAAACTGTTGGGCCAAAAATTCTTTATCAGTTTGGCTGCATAATGTGAACTGAACAGGATGAACAGGATTCAAATGAATGTTTCATTATTCTTTATGGAGTATTGAGTTACAAAAAATGAGATTGAGATGCAAATGATACATTTGAAAAAGTTTTCTACTCTTTCCACAGAAGATTTCCCTCATGGAAAATCTAGTACCAAGTGTTTGCAGGGAGAATCACTACAGATGGTGTCTGGTCTGTCATTCAGTGCACAGAATGCGGCATTATCGTGTACAGATTTACACTGCAGCATTACCATATAGAGACTCACACATTGACATTAGCATGTACAGACACACTGCGGCATTACCCTTTACCGACTCACACTGTGACATTACCGTCTACAGACTCATACTGCGGTCTTACTGTGTACAGATTCACGCTGTGGTATTACTGTGCATAGACTTAGACTGCACCATGACTGTGCACAGGCCCAGACATTTTAATAAGGGGTGGGTCACAGAAAATGTATTCGCTCATTAACCCATTCAGACCTAAAATGCCTGCTAAAAACGGCTATTAAAACCTAAGCAATTATTCTACACAACCTCTTAAAACCTGAGGGTTTTCTGGAAAAAATTTCTAAAAAAAAGCCGACACCAACCACTTCATTTCCCCACGTCTATTTCAGCGAATCACAGCGCATTTCATTAATCGCAAAATCGAAACGACCTAAACGTCACTCCAGGTCTTAATGGGTTAAGTGGGTCTTGGGATCATACAATTTGGGAACCACTGCTTTAGAGAAGTACACAATGGGAAGTATCCTCAACCATAGCAAAATCAAGAGAATGGAATCTCTGTACTTTATGCTAAAAGGTTTTGGCATTGCATTTGCATCACTGGAACTCTACGGAGACAGGACGTCCTGTAGCCAGGACAGAATGAAGCGTGCATCACGGTGGCAGTGTAGTATAATGGTTAGGGAACTGGGCTTGTAATACAAAAGTCATAGGTTTGATTCCCAGGTGGGGATTGTACCCTCTGTGCAAGGTACTTCTTCTGAATTGCTTCAGTAAATATCCAGCTGTATAAATGAATTGTATGTAATGTAAACTGTGTAAGTCACTCTGGCATCTGCTAAAATGCCTGTAATGCATCATCAAATGTATCACAAACTACATAACCCCTAAACACTTCACAGCTTCCCCAGACAATGCCCCTCCGTAGAGGCAAGAGTTTTAACCCAGATGTGTTTCACACAATATATTTTTCAATATGATCTGTTATTGTTTCATACAACAAAAAAAAAGTGTTTCTTATTGGATCTGCACACACCTTATCCTCAGGAGTGCCACGAGAGACCCTTGTGGGTTGCAGTATGAAGAGTGCAGTAAGAAAAGGTGCAGTATGAAAAGTGAGATGCATGACAAGAATGTACTGCTTTCTCACACTTTACTTCTCCCAGGCCCTTTTGGTTTCTGACTTGACTACCGCAACGTTTTTTTTTGGCAGTGCTACCTGACCTCCAAATTCGCCCAAAACACAGAATGTACAGAAGTCGTAGATAAAGAGCTTGTTAGTTTTGGAGATAACACAAGTTTTTCTTTGATCCAGGAACCTTGCTTTCATGACAAACAATGAAACCACAATACAGAAAAAAAGCCTGATGGTACTTTGGAAAACAATTGACACCCTCTCAACCAATCAGAATCGAGTATTTGACCAAGCCATGGTATAAAACCATACGAATCATAACTGTATCCTGAGGAGTTGACACATTACAATTCACAGATTTCAAAAACTCCCACAGTTGAAATACAGGAAATATAAAATAAAGGAAACACTTGAGTAAATGAATCTGGCTTATTTTTTATGGCGTGGGGTCCATTTTCCTGGCGTGGTTTAGGTCCACTCAACCCCTTAGAGGGCAAGGTAAACACCAATAAAGACAAGCCATTCTGAGTGATCACCTTCATCCTACGGTGAAGCATTTCTATCCAGGTGGGAGTCTCTGGGTCTCTTCCCAGATGACAATGCTCCCATCCATAGGGCACGAGTGGTCAATGAATGGTTGGATGAGCATGAAAACGATGTAAACCATATGCCATGGCCATCTCAGTCATCAGATCTCAACCCAATTGAACACTTATGGGAGATTCTGGAGCGGCACCTGAGACAAGGTTTTCCACCACCATCAACAAAACACTAAATAATGGAATTTCTTGTGGTGTTGCATCCCTCCAATAGAGTTTCAGATACTTGTAGAATCTAAGCCAAGGCATACTGAAGCTGTTATGTTGGTTATGGTGACCCAACACCCTGCTAAGACACTTTATGTTGGTGTTTCCTTTATTTTTGCAGTTACCTGTATGATATATCAGACCCAACTTTGCCTATTCTGCTCAGGCAGTATGTCGGTTACATGAGTAGTACACCAAACTGTTAGTTCTACCCACAGGTCAAAGTTGCTGAAGTAGTGTGGAGTCTCTCAGGTGAAACGAATGCAGCACCACAAAGCTCAGTTAATCTCACACCATCACCATGGTCACTTCCTGTAGATTATGGCAGGCCCACAAAATGTTTCACATTATTTGAACGTGTCATTGTTTTGCCAATTTGGTGAAACTGGACATGTGCTAAATGTGCGAGGCATTTGTCAATAAGGTACGAAACCAATTGAACCTAACAGTCCGTTAGCACAGCACGAATGAGCTACAGCACGTGTGGCTGTAGCTCATTCATTTTAGTTTACCTCCACTAAAACAGCCCTCCCAAAGAGTGATCTAAGACTAAACTCGTCCCAATCTTACAATATTACATGACATTTACATTTTAGGCATTTAGCAGACGCTCTTATCCAGAGCGACTTACACAGTTTACATTTCTTTACATACAATCCATTTACACAGCTGGATATTTTACTGAAGCAATTCAGGTTAAGTACTTTGCTCAAGGGTACAACAGCAGTGCCACACCTGGGAACTGAACCTGAGCTACAAGCCAAGCTCCCTAACCATTACACTACACTGCCAGCCACAATCCAAACCCCAACATCTCTGCACAACATGAAACTGATACCGTGTCGGTAACGGTAATTACTTGACTGATACGTTTCGCTGTGTGTGCCAACTTAAACCGAAATCCTAAGCTTAACCGTTAGAAAGAAAAACGCAAAACTGACTTTAGACCAGCGCTCACCGGCAACATCCACCCACACCGTATCTATGAGTATGTGTGTGCGTGCCACCCTAAAGCTTCCTCCAGATTAAAAAAATGGTCGTGGGATAACGAGTTCCCGGGAACTCCGGTGCACATCGCGATGCAATCAGTGCAGGTGCTTCAAAAGAGAACAAAATTTGCATTAGCTATAATTTAAAAAAACAGCAAAACCCTGGAACACGGAACAAAAGCTCGATCGCTTCCCCACTGCCGGGAGCGCTCCAAATTAGAGAAACGATAAGAGAGATAAAACACCAAAAGAGAGCGAGGATAATTCTTATGCAGGCTGATTATATTAAAATGTATTTACAACCAGAAAACATACAAAACCGCAAATTTCATAACAGCAATAACATTTTCCACACTGAGAAGGGGAGATAGGGGGCGCTGTACAGCATTCAAAATCCATCAGCAAATCCAAGGCAGGCTACTGTTTTCCATAAATCAAAACTGCTGTCGAGAGTGATGAGCAGTGAGCATGCTCACACGCCCCAAACGAGCGAATCGCGAAACGGCGAAGCCGTCCAGGATAAACGCGCTAATTTAACGAACGTTAAAAAAAACAGCAACGGAAGGACCAAGAAGAGGCGATTATTCAATAAAACGGCACATTGTTTCCTTGGTATGTGTGTGTGGGGGTGAGTTGTAAGTTGTCTGGGTACCCCGAGCCCTAGATCCTGCGAGAAGTGTGAGCTGCCCCCATCAACCCTCGCCTGCACACCTACTCCAGTCCCTGGATCTGGACCTCCTTCACATGGTCTACCCCCCCCTCCCCCCACCGACTACCTAACTTGGAGGCGTAAAGTCAGCCAGTCCTGAGTCACCTTTGGTCTGACCATGATACGGTCTTTTTTGAACACACCCTGTGCTGGCCAGAAGAAAATGGGCTCCCCATCCTTCTAGTCTGGTTCCTCCCAAGGTTTCTCCCTATCAAGGGAGTTTTTCCTTGCCACTGTTGCCTTAGGCTTGCTTTTGGGGGTCTAGGCCTGGGTTCCCTTTTGTTAAACGTTTTGTGACAATGCATTTGTGAAAAGCGCTATACAAATACATTTGATTTGATTTGATTTAATGTCAGATATTTCTTCAAAAGTGCACGATCATGCTCTTGGTGCCCATGATGTTGCGTCCATGTCTAAAAGCAGTCTAACTGGATCTGTGTGTTCCTGATTCTGCTTCAAACAGTGTGTTCAGGATCTGGGCCTGTCCCATGATAATCTCATTCTCATTCTGTGTTGAAATATAATATAACTGAAACCACCACCTGCCTGCACGTACTGTATTAGATCTGCCGGATCCAATGCCATGCCAAGCTGTGGCCACCTGTCCATGAGGCCAACAATATGACATTTAAGGGGGAAAAATCCAAATTTAGTTGAATAAAATGAGTCTTGCTTATGTACGAGGACACATTTGAAACAGTTTTTTCCCCCAGACTTGATCCAGGGGCCATATTGACCTTATGTTTAAGGACCAAGCGGAGGCTAGGTCTGTTTCCAGATTCCCACAAAACAAAACAAACATAATGTACCAAAACATAATCCGGCAATACACAACTGTGCAAAGCTGAGCTGGTGAAACAATGCCTATTATTATAGTCTGTACTAGGCTAGACACTGACAGAACTGGCCGATCAGTACTGAAGTACTTCCCTGTTTTGTCATGACAGAGCAAAAAGGAAAACATCAGTGGCAGAAGAAGATCACTCATCAAAAAGAGCCAATAATCAATCACTAATAACCAAAGGGGAAGAAAACAACACCAAGACAGTCAGAGTCCGAACACATGACTGATGATCAACACATTTTTACTCAAGCCTTTTACTAACCATTCAAATCTGTATGTACTCACACACTATAAGAGGGAGATCCACAGACCACCAGGCAGACTTCTGCAGGCAAGGTCTCCAGTGGGCTCATAATGCTGGTACGTACAGCCCGTAAATAAAGATTCTGAACCGGTGCTGGCCCAGAGTGTTGCATCCTTCTTCTTTGTCTGAATTCCTGGGCTATTTCCACTACAACACCAATATACAGACACAAGTTTTTGTTTTTTAACTGTAACCTTTACCCTGTTACCATTGATCACTGATATGGTTTTGGCAGCACTGAGCGGGTTATCAGCTGTTAGTACTTTGTGAATGAAATGGGCTGTTGCAGGATTTCATCTAATCAACAATGCTGTGGAAGGCGTAGGTCTCGGCAGCGGATCAGGGCGATTAGCGGCCACGCCTACTGGCAGAGCAGCCAACGCACGCACCGGTCTGGTGTTTACTAAAAGAAAGAATAAAAATCCGGTCCTTAGACCGAAAACTCCATCCCTGTTTCCAGACTGCTCTATTCCGTCCCGGGATTGTCACATGGCGTGTGAAAAAGTGGTGCCGAAACCCGGGACGGAATAGAGCAGTCTGGAAACGGGTGGAGTTTTCGGTCTAAGGACCGGATTTTTATTCTTTCTTTTTAAACGTATTCGTTCTCTTAAACGAGAAACAGACCGAGTTACACAAAATTAACAAATAAACAAAACTAAAGTCCAAGAGGGCCAAACAATCTCTTCAAACCACATGCACCATGTTTCTCTCACCTGCTCATAGCTACCTTAAACAGGGCAATGCTGAAACTCAACCCCCTTTCAAAAGAGAAACAGTAAAACATTTACATAATATACATAATATAATATAATATAATGAGGTGTCAAATTGATTGAGAGCCTGAAGTAACAGGGAAAACCCTCCATCTGTCTCCTCCTTTTCCCTTTCCCTTTGTGCTGTTGAACATTCTGATTAACTTTTTAAACCGGATGAGGGTATTTGGACATCCATCTGTCTCCTTTTCGCTTTCCCAAGACAGATTAACTTTTTAAACCGGATTTTCTGACAGACGATTTCTGCCGGGGATTCGAACCCACAACCTTCCGATCAGGGTGGGTGGGGGACAGGAGGACAGGTTCAGTGCGCGAACCTTTTGCCCTGATGGCATTTTTGTTTGCCCTGGACAGAGAAAGAGAGGTCACACAGTGTGCACGACGGTTGTCTGGATTTCACGTTCGTCACAGGCCCTGATTTAACGACCTCACCCAGATCTCTACGGCCAAGCGCAGCAGCTGCAGAGAGATCAGACCAAAGAGCTGAAGTTTGCTGAAAGGTACCAAGTATTGAACCTGGATGGTTCCTATATCCGGGACATCTTGAAAAGCCGCTAAATTCACACATTTAATCCCTCAAGAATGGGTTCTCACACTGATTTCCCTCAGGTAATGTCCAAGGGCCACATAGGTGAAATTATCTCGCTGTTAACTGTTGATGTAGTTCTGATAAAGAGTTGGACAGGGGGATTAGGTGGAGCTGAAAGCAGGGGCGGCGCCAGAAGATTTTGGTTGGGGGTGCTAAGGGGGTGCTTTATGGTTCTGAGGGGGTGCTCATGAAATTTAGACACCTGTGCAGGTCATGGGCGCGCAGACCACGGCTATGAAGGCTACATTACTATGTATAATGTTTAAACCATCTAGTCAGACATTACAGCACGGCTACTACAACAGGCATGCTATGCATTGATTTAGCTTATGTACTGCCATCTCACGCACTCAAAAATTAATACAATGACCCAGACCCTCAATACCAATAGCCAGGAAAACATTGCCACAACATGACAGATAAACACTGCTTAGACCATCTCACTCATTGCAAAATCAACCGGAGCTTGTGTTGGCTCGATTTCTTTTTGTTTTTTAGGAAAAGATCATGAGGGATGGAACCCGAAAATAATTTGTGCAGCATCTGCACTGATTCAAAGAACTCTGCCGCTGGTTGTATGTTTTTAATGCAGTCCAACAAAACAAGATTTAGACGATGAGCGTGGCAATGGCTATACAGTGCCTGTGGGACATCTTTTCTGAATTTATCTGCTACACCGTTATGACAGCCTGACATAACGGTTGTGCCGTCATAGCATTGAGCAACGCACGTATTGTGGTCAATGTTGCATTTATTAAGTGTCAGTTTGATTGTTTTCAAAAGTGAATCAGCGTCTAATCCATCGGCTGGAGTGAAATGTAGGAATTCTTCCAGTGCAACATCATTGTGCAAATAGTGTGCCACCACAGACACCTGTTCTTTTTTGCTGACTTCCTTACTTTCGTCGACTATCAATGCAAACACTCCAGCTTCCTCTATTTCACTACTTATTTGCTCCCTAACCATATTTGCCATAATTTCAATTAACTCGTTCTGTATATCATGGTGAATATACTTCGCATTTCAGGAATTGTCTGTCTTTTTTGCGCAACAGTTTTGTCGAACTTGCCAACAACGTGTAAAAGTTCAATTAAGTTTAATGTTCAAGATGGCAACATAATGTACATAGGCTAGGTATAGGTACCCCCACACACACACACCACACACACACACAGGGCCTCTACTACAGAATTATAAAATAATTGTCGGCTGGTAGTTATTTTGATTTAAAGTGTTTAATGAAAATGTAAAATTGTAAGGAAATGCTTGGGGGGGCTGCGGGCTGCCGGTGCTATGCAAATTCCTGACGGGGCTATAGCCCCGGCAAGCCCCCCGCTGGCGCCGCCACTGGCTGAGAGGCTTCTTTTTTGGGGGGCCGGGGCGCAGGGATCACAACTTGACATACCTCTATGAGTTTAGGTCTCCACCAATGGGTGGATTAGTTAGTGGGATAAGTCATTCAGTGCAACCAGTCAAATCCATCACATGTTCCTGGCATGTAAGTGAATAATTAAATAACAAGCAGGGGTTTGATTACCCAGGATGAGGGAGAGCTCTGCCTTCAGTGTGTAAGACCCTGATCTGTGTTCTGTGGTTTCCAGCGATCCAATGAGATCTCTGGCAGGTCCAACATTATATCACACCAAAAAATTGTTTATTAAAAAGCTAACAAAAAAAAGCATATCATATACAACTGTGACAGCTCTCTATGTGTGTTTACCTAATGATCGTGCAAGTCACCCATTCCAACATTCTAATACAGGTTGATTTACGTTGCCCTTGGAAAAGAAACAAATATGCTCTGACATCTTGGCTCTAGACCCGATGAATGGCTTTGACTGCCACTGAGTGCATAATCAATATATAACCACACGTTGCTTAATTTCTTTACTTTTATTTTATACACAAAATTAATATTTAAAAAGAGAGTTGTCATTAGTATCAGGGTGCTTTAGCCCACTGATCTTACCTTTGTTCGAAGCTATTTAAGTTCTCGCTACATGCAAACACTCTGACTTAGACGTTGTCATTGGATTTTTAACAGTTACAGAGATCAAATTTAAAAAGTCAATCACACAATTTCTGTGAATATCTTTCACTATTGCATATAAAAGAGGATCTTGGGGATTTAACGGAAAAGTGATTTAACACAAAATCTGTATTAGATTTGGCTTTCAGCCATTGTTCCCCCAATTAAATTAGAATTAGTTAAATTCCATTTTTGGCTGCAACCGAATAAATGGTTGTGTCTCCTACTCTTTTAAAAGGGCCCGTGCACTAACTAAATCTTGTAAATCACAATACCTGACAGCACTGAAGATAACAACCTGTGGGACAGTCCCTTCATGACATCATTCTTGGACAGGTTGCCAATGAATAGTTTTTTGAGAAGCCATTTCCCTCCCTGAACAACATAAAAATACCAAAAATATTCTCAATCCCCCATGTACATCTGGGGACTGATTAAGGTAAATATCCTCCAGTGCCTCCCGTTTGAATGATATTTAGTTCGAAACCCCCAATATACATTATATGGGATTCCCCTGATTCGTCAATTGATTCTGAGAAGGTGCCATGGGTGTTGTTTGCCCTAGGAAAATGGCAGAGGCCATAATCTAGAGCAGGGGTGGCCAACCCTGGTCCTGGAGGGCTACAGGGTCTGCTGGTTTTCGTTGTCATTCAGCGCTTAAGTGATCAATTAAAGAGGTTGATCACACAGTTAGCTCACCTCACCTGGCTTCCTGGGTCTGAACTGGCTGTTGATTTTAAGGTGAAAACAAAAACCAGCAGACACTGTAGCCCTCCAGGACCAGGGTCGGGGACCCCTGATCTAGAGGGTGCTGGACTTTCCTAACCTCTGATTGGTCAGTAGGTGTTTGCGAACTTGCTGACTGCTACTGGTCAAAACAGTGCATATCTGATATATATTACGCTTCGGTAAAGAAATCAGAGTGTATCTTTTTTTCTCCATGTGATATATTACGCAGAAACTACCTTAATTAATCACGATTAAATTATTTCGAATAAAACATTGGACCCAGCTGTCATGTCTCTTCTGTGATGGCTGAGATCACAGAATTTGATCGGGGGGCGACAAGCACAAAAACGGCATTGTTTTTTCTTTATAGTAACAGCGTGTGACGGTACTGTTCAGACTACTGAAACACTATATACACGTATAATAGGACACACGTACACGAAAGAGACAGAGCATGATGTTAAACATTTGCATAGTTAATCAAAAAATGCTTAATGAAGTATACCAGAGATGCTCTTGTTAGTTACGGTTTGTAATTGGCGCGGCTGTGCGCCAGAAATTTCTGCGATTATTTCCCAGTTACGCACACACGGGATAAGAGCCAACATTCAGATCTAAATAAAACCATGACATGGCATTGGGTACATGTTCAACTTGAAACCTGTCAAGCCGTAGCGTCGCTAACACAATACCTACTGTTAACAAACTAGTGTTAAAAAAACAGTCAAGAGATATTTTTAGACGCCCCAGATTTTTATGGAGGGTAAATTTATACGACTGTGCGGTGAACCACGTGACACCTTAGGCCAACACAACCCAGTGTGTTTTGTTACTTGGCACAGTTGTAATAATTGGCTGATTCACATACTCTGATCCACATTAAAATGAGGAAATGTAATACCGCCCCCCACTTCTGACTTTAAAACGAGTTGAGCACTCGCACGAGCCTGATCTTCAACTCTATATTATACGCATCTTTATATCGTGATATAGATATATACATATTCAATAATATAATTACATATATTAAAATCATATCTGCTTAAAACATGTAAAAGATGTTTAGCCATTGTTTTTATTCGTATTGAAAGAATATCAAACAGCTTTTAAAAGCATTCCGTTCTTGTTTTCAAAACTTTTCAACGACACACCTGCCTCTCAGCTAGCCTCACCTGTACCTTATCCACCTCTGCGCTCTGGGGGGTAGACACTTATAATATATCCCCACATTACATTTAAAAACAACCCCAAACAGGAAGGGAACATATAAACTCTGCAGTGAATATTTATGAGCAATACTGTTTTGATATTCCCATACAATATCATACATTTGTCATTATGATTCAAATGTGTCATTATAATTCAAATTTGTCCATTTGATTTATGAAAATGTAACAGTAAAATATTTTTAAATACAATGAATCAACACAAATACAATAAAATAATACAAATATATCAATTTTGACATTTCAGCCAAACGTACATTGCTACAACCACATGTATATGCTGTTTAAGTTGTTCAAATCACATTTATGTGGTGCTTACATTGACTACACATTTTATTTTCCTTTTTTTCTTCAAACGTATTGACAGTGAGCAACGCCTGGCTTAATCACCAACATCTGTGTTTACAGCAGGTACGCATAAATCACTTATTCATTGTGAAATAATACGCTTTGGTACTGAGAGAAAACCCAAGGCCACAGCAAACAAACCGAATTATGGGGACAGCTGAAATATGACTGCACTCTCAGTTTCTGTGGAATTGCCATGTCAACAACAGCCCCACAACTGAAGACCAAAGAGCGCAGATCGCTTAGGAATGCCAGCTATTCAGTCTGCGCCGAGCCTCACCTGTCACCGCGTCTGGTGTGGGACCCCCTGAGCAAACAAGAGACCTTGAACGGAGAGGTCTGTGAAATTAAACCTGACATAACAAATAACACAAACAGAACGAGGAAAGAGCGGGAAAAGACAGAGTGTTTGTGTTTTTGTGTGTGTGTGTGTGTGTGTGTGTGTATGTGTGTAAGAAAGCGAGAGAGAGAGAGAGAGAGAGAGACTCGGGCAGTCACATTCTCCTGTTAACTTACTCACCTTTGTGTCCGTCGCCTGCCTGCCTGCATCACAGCTTCTCCAGGTGAGACTCAGCGACCTGGCCGCTCCCCGGCTCCCGCTACATAAGGAGGCATAGTCCAGCCAGCGGCGCGAAGAACAGGTGGAGGAGGGGGCGGAAGGTAGGAGGGGAGGTGAGGAGATCAAAAAATGTCTCTAAAAAGATCAGACCAAATAGACCGGACGCAAACAAAAATAAACTACACGGGAAACTAAAAAATGGTTCTATTCCCGAGAGAGGAGAGCGAGTGCAGCGCTGCTGCCGCAATGGCTGTGCTGTAATTCCTACGGCAGCTGGTTTTTCTGGTCTGTCAAGCTCCAGGTGAGCTGGCGCAGATGATCAAAAGCCCAAGCTATTGGGTTTATCTCTTCCCGTGGGAGTGGAGCCCTGTCAGAGTCAGAGACAGAGACACAGCTCAACAAAGCCCAGGAAAGACCACTGGCTATGACCAGACCTCCCCAAGAACACCCAACTCTCTCTCTCTCTCTCTCTCTCTCTCTCTCTCTCTCTCTCTCTCTCTCTCTCTCTCTCTCTCTATATATATATATATATATATATATCTGTGTGTGTGAGCGAAGACTAAGTCAGACAAAAATAATTATTTACCACTAATGGGCCTCTGTTACTATACAAAAGGGTGTGTGTTGTCTGTGTGAGAAAGTGTGAATGTGAGTGCGTATGAGTTTGTGAGACAGTGTGTGTGCATGAGTGTGTGTGTGTGTGTGTGTGTGTGTGTGTGTGTGTGTGTGTGTGTGTGAAAGAGAAAGTGTCTGTGAATGTCAGTGTGTGTCTGTGTGTGTTTGTGCAGATGTGTGTGAGTGTGTGTGCAGGGGTATGTGTGTGTGTGTGGGTGTGTGTGTATGAATGTGTGTGCACGTGGGTGTGAATCTATGAGTGTGGGTGTGAGTGTATGAGTGTGTGTGTGGCTGTGAGTGTATGAGTGTGTGTTTGAGATACTATAATCACGTCGAGGGGATTTAAATTGAATAGTGAAACACAGGGCATGTGGTTTTCATGGTTCTGGCCTCATGCAATGAGGAGTTCTGATCTGAGACCCAACACCCAGCCCTGCAGAACCCCTTACTTTCCTCGCATCATCAACATAGCTTAGATATACCCTTTTCTCTTTTATATAAAACCCTGACACCTATACCACACACATTCTTGATGCTAATGTTGCACTGTCAAAATATACATTTCTTATACTTCCCATCAACCCAGAAGACTAAAAAACATTCAGATTGTATGGTATTTCAGACAGAAGCTTGTTTATTCTGTGTGCGTTCGTGTTATTGTCACCGATATCCAGCTACCGTGCAAGTGCTACCTTTACGGCTTTGATTTCCACACAAATAACGAAAAAGGATACTTTGAAAGCTTGGATTTGAAAAGAAAAAAAGAAGAAGAAAAAAAACACTTCCATTTCCCAAAGGTGTGTATTTTGTTACCAGGACACATAAACCAGCAAAAAAAAAGAAAAAAAGGGGGAAATAAAGGTTTTAAAAGTAAAAGCATTCAGTAGCAAGAGGAACATTCCTTTTGTTTGTTTCCTCCTCTTCAAAGGATTCACGATAGTGCTGTTGAAATGTTTTTTTGTTTTTTTTTTTTCTCACTTCACCGGCGAGGTCAAATAATTTTGCCATTGTCCACTACCCCTAGGGACGGGGTGTCCGTCTCTGCCGGGCAGTGAGAAAGCGGAACTCAGCTTCACAGAGACCCACACCGGTTTTGCTCCACTCTCAGAAGCACCGTTATTGTTTGTGTGCTCACACAGGCCACAAGCACACTGTAATGGGATTATTGCATAGCACACGTGAGCGTGAGCGTGTGCTATGCAATAATGAGAGAACATTTTAATTCAATCTCAAACACGGTTATATGTTTCCCATTTCTTTTTCACTTTGTTAAAAAATCGCAGAATTAAAGAAAAAGGAAACCTTGTTATTTTCTTTAACAAAGCCAGGCAGATTGGTTGTAATCCAATGGAAAGAAAAAAGGAACAAATGTATTCATATGTGGATACTCACATCGGAACCTCATCTGAGGGTCTGAAACCTACTTTAACCAGACACACACGCACACACACCCAACCCCCCCGCCCAACATACACACACACAAACACACGTGCACACACACACTCTCTCTCTCTCTCACACACACACACACACACACATATATACACACAAACACACACACACACTCTCTGTCTCTCTCTCTCTAACGCACACATACACACAAACACATGCACATACATACATTCCCACACACACCCACACACGCTCTCAGTCACTCAGTCACTCATGCTCACACATACACACACACAGGCACTCTCAGTAACTCACTCACGCTCACAGACACACACACACTCACTCACTCATGCTCACACACACACACACACACACACACACACACACACACACTGTCCTGGAGTCCGCGCCCAGCTGAACGTCTCACACACACCTGAATGGAATGTATGATTGACCTCCTGACCTCTTTATGCAAGAACAATGCCTCCTGTGTGTGTCTCAAGGCCCTCATATACTGCCAATATGTCCACTGAATATCTAAGGGGGAGTCACAGCAGCTGACTTTCTCTGTGCTTTGTGGGAGACATTATGCCGTAGTGTGCTATAATGGTTAGGGAACTGGGCTTGGAACACTAAGGTTGCAGGTTCAATCCCCAGGTGGGGCACTGCCGTACCCTCGGGCAAGGAACTTAACATGAATTGCTTCAATTAATATTGAATGAATATCCTGCTGTGTAAGTCGCTCTGGATAAGAGCGTCTGCTAAATGCCTGTAATGGAATGCAGTATGACCATCCTCAATGTTTTCTGATGATTCTACATACAGAATCAAGAGCTAAATTAACATATGTTACTACATGTCAAGGTCTGTGGTCCCCAAAGCAGAAACATGGACAAAGAATCACAGAACGGCCAATCAAAGGGCACTATCGTCTTGTGAATCTCATGCTTGTGGTGCGTAAGATATGTTAAGTGCTCTCAATTCCTTACTTCCTACGACCATGAATTCTCACATTGCAGCCCATTTCAGACCTGCATGTCTTGTCTTGCAGGTCTGAAATTAACTACAGTGGATCTTCTTGAGTGTGGTGTTGTACAGGTAACTTACAAAATAAAAGAAACACCAACATAAAGTGTCTTAATAGAGCGTTGGGCCACCACAAGCCACCAGAACAGCTTCAATGTGCCTTGGCATAGATCCTACAAGTGCCTGGAACTCTATTCATTCCATGAGAAATTGCATAATTTGATGTTTTGATGATGGTAGTGGAAAATCCTGTCCCATAAGTGTTCAATTGGGTTGAGATCTGGTGACTGAGACAGCCATGGCGTATGGCTTACATAGTTTTCATGCTCATCAAACCATTCAGTGACCACTTGTGCCCTGTGGATGGGGTCATTATCATCCTGGAATAGACCACTCCAAACAGGATAGAAATACTTCACCATAGGATGAAGGTGATCACTCAGAATGGTTTTGTATTTATTGGTGTTTACCTTGCCCTCTAAGGGGAAAATGCACTCCACACCATAATAGAGCTGCCAGAACCCTTAATGTAATCAGGTGTTTCCTTAATTTGGGCAGTTACCTATAGGTAACAATGTCATCAACCATAGAGGGTGTTGTACTGTTACCGTACTAATAGAATGGAACTTGAAAAAACGGTTGGCTTTTGATGCCCTCACCCGTTGTTTAAACTACAGCTGATTAAGGAATTCAGACACGCTGCAGGATGTCCAGCAAGAGACAGATATTGAAGTTGAGAACTTGAATTAGGCTTCTTCACCACTGCGCACATCAACACACACACCCACTACTTGGCAATGTCCAAAAGTGTAATTATGTGGTTAGTTTTCATGCACGCATAACAACGCACACACAACAATATTTACAGCACCAGAAGAAATAACTTCTCTTATCGGTCAGTTTCGTCTTGCTTCTCTATGATCGAGGAGTACTAACTGTGAGTGCGCAGGACAAAACTATGATCTGTACGTGTAACGTAATTGGATAGCCGTGATAGCTGACTGACATCTGTAATAACCTATAGAAAATAAATAAACTTAATTGATAGATAGAATGGGAGGGGGTATCTTTTTTACAGAACTTAAGGACAAAACAAGCTCAACTCATATTGCAGAGTCTCTCAAAATCTTTGGGTGCCCAATACAATTCCTCGTGTGACAAACTGGCCAGAGAACAATGACCTTCATCATCATCATTTAGACCAGTGCTACTCAAATCTGGCCCACAAATCCAAATTCGGTTCTGGTTTTCTTCTCTCTCAGGCAGTAAATTGAAAAATGAGTGCAATTGATTGGCCAGAGTGTCTTCACACCTGACTCCCAGTTAAAGGGAGGGTGGAAAAACAACAGTACTCAGCCCACGAGGACCGTGATTTGAGTAATGCAAGTACTATACTGTTATGGTGAACAAGAAAACCTCACACTTATCATTTGAAAATTTTCAGTTATCTAAAATGTTTCTTAAGGATTTAAAGAGCTACTTGTCACGTATATCTCGCCCCCTCACCTTGACCTGTTTCAGGACACAGTTTATGAACAACTTTATTAAAAAAAATTCTACTTTCATCCTTTATGGAACAGAAACCATCTCAATAAAAACCAGGTGAAAATATAGGGCTATCCATTCACTTTTTCATCTCTCTCTCTCTCTCTTTCTAGGTCATGTTTTCCAATGGATATGACCTCCATAAAAAAAGAGCTCTGGTCTGTGTTTTCAAACACTCTGCACATGGTCCACTTCATTCGACTGTTCCATACCCAGTTTCCTGTCCACAGAGTTCAACATCCTTCACTGGAGGCCATGCCATCAATGGTCGTTACACAAGAAGGTATTTGGGGCTAGATTAGATTGTTGGCATGTCACCTTTCAACTGTTTCCAATGAATGACTGCCATTAAGTATTAGCCTATGTGCTTCCCCTTGTCATACCTGTGAGCACCTAATGACAGGTGAGGAACGAGAACACGCACCTGGAGGGAAAAAGGAGTCCGATTTCAACACTTGTGTGTCTGCGCACGTGTAAGTGTGCGCGAGTCTGTGTGTGGCTGTTTTTAAATTTTTTTTTAACTTTGTTTCTGATTTTATCCCATTTTCTCCCAATTTCATAGCCAATTTCATCATCTATTTTTCATGTCAATCCCCCCCTCGTATTGTGAGTTTAACTCCGTAGCCCTACTACAGAGTCTCTTCGAGATGGCTGTCGCAGCAAACTACAGAGCCACTCCTGTGCGCAGCAAACTTCCTGTCGGCTTCGCTCCCCCCTCCCTGGGACAGCCAATTGCCGCCCCCAGTGGCACTCCCAGCCAGAGCCAACTCTGGCGCGGCCGGTGGAATTGAATCCCGGTCGCAGTGGCCAGAGTCAAACGTTGTAATCACTAGACCACCCGGGAGGCCCATCTGTGTGTGTGTTTGTGCATGTGCATGTGTACATGTCTGCATGTCTGTGTTTGTATGTGCGCATGTGTGTGCATACAAGTATGTATGCTTGTACGTGCGCATGTCTACATGTATGTGTGTATGTTTGTATGCACGCATACGTATTTGTGTGTGTGTGTCTGTGTATATGTTTGTATGCGCACATGTGTGTACATCTGTGTCTCTCCGTATGCATGTGCACGTGTGTGTGCGTGTGTATGTGTATGTGTGTGCGTCTGTCTCTCTGTGTGTGTGTGCTTGTGCGTGCGTGTGTGTGTGCATGTGTAACGGAGTTACTCTGCCGCTGAGTTTCGAGTTCCGAGGATCCCAACGCAACAAGAGACAAGATTCGCTCGCTCAAGTCCCCAGTGAAAGACCCGAGTCCCCAGCCAAGGGAACTAATCATACTCTTGTTGACGTCATATTCTGCAGCGGACGCTCACGTGTTAATGCACATATTGGAGTTCCACCACTACACATGTGTATGCGTATGTGTGTGTCTCTCTGTGTGTGGGTGTGTATGCGTATGTGTGTGTGTGGCTGGGGTCCTGTCACTAAATTTCCCTCGCTGTATCTTCATATTTCACTTCCTCCTGCCCCTGGTTTATGAGGCACTGGAAAGAGAGGGCTGAGTCACTGTCAAACAGCAGCAAGGTGAATGATTGACTTCCTGAGCCCCCCCCCCCCCTCTAACTCTCCCCAGATTGTCTTCCTGCTAACGTGAACACGCATCAGAAGCGCGATTACTTGAGGCTATGTTTGAGGCTGAAACACGTCACGCTGCTCTTGCACGTATCAGACACAAAAAGTCATTTACTCACTCACACATGCATGCACACACTCTCAGTAACTCACTCACACTCACGCTCACGCTCTCACACACACACGAACTCATGCTCACTCACACACACAAACACACACACACACATATACTCACTCATGCTCACACATACACATACACTCACTCACACTCTCACACACACACACACACACACACACACACACACACACACACACACACACACACAGACACTCTCAGTAACTCACTCACGCTCACACAAACACACATTCACGCTCACACACAGTCTCTTTCACACACAGATGGAGTCCCAGACACACACACACTCTCAATCACTCACTCAGTCATTCTCACACATACACGCACACACACAGACACTCTCAGTCACTCACTCATGCTCTCTTTCACTCACACACACACACACACACACACACACACACACACACTGGAAAGGAACACTTTGGTATGTGGCACAGTGGATCAGCTGTGCAATAATTGGTTTCTTGTTGTGGCTGCCAGGTTCAGCCCATGGTATTCTAATACTGTATTATTTTTGTCCAACGCCCATGTGCTATTACTGTTCAGTAGAACTTCCTGGTTAAAACAGTAAATCAAGCACAATAGGTAGAGCGTGGCATTGGCAACGCTTAGGTTGTGGGTTCAATCCCCACTGGGGCCACATACACTGCAAATTGTATACATTCACTACTGTAAGTTGCTTTTGATTTTAAAAAAGCATCAGCTAAATAGCATATATATAAATGGCATATAAATACTGTATATATAGATCATAGTTTGGTTCATGGGGGAAATGTAAATATGACGACATACAATGTATAAACATACGGGAAATTGACATTGAGTAAATCAAGGGTTCTGGCAGCTCTATTATGGTGTGGGGTGCATTTTCCTGGCATGGTTTAAGCCGATTCAAGCCCTTAGATGGCAAGGTAAATGCCAATAAATACAAAGCCATTCTCAGCTCCTGGTGGTGCAACACCCTATTAAGACCCATTATGTTGTTGTTTCCTTTATTTTGGCAGTTACCTGTATATACATAGATATGTTTATATAGTGCTTCCCTGATAAAAGGGTAAGAAAAGTAATATTATAGAGTATTGAAAACAAATCAAACAAAATATCACATTCTCTCATATGTCAGAGAAAGATATTATAACTGAAAAGACTGAACAGCGCCCTCTATAGAAATATGGTTATACTACACAGGTTATGCCTTACAGGAGAATTCTACCCTAAAATTAAAACTGGATATTACATTTCATAGACTTTAATGTGACAAATCCAACGCCATACTCCAGAACCCAAAGCATGTCATTTTAAGTGCCTGAATCACTTAGGCTACGTTTACACCGTCTGATAAAAGTGACCCAATTCCAATTTTTTGCGCTCATGTGGCACACATCGGATATGTGTTATGAATATGTCAACAGGAAAAACGCACATGGAATCTGATATTTCCAGGCCACGATTCGTTTTGAGCCACATTCTTATGTGGAAATAAAACCGATAGGACTCTGATATCTGCTGATGCGACTGTCATCTAAACGCACAGATCAGAATTTCCCTGTCGTTCCGATTCGCACGCCATTCAAAATGCAACCCTGTGAAGTGAAATACTGGATGGTGGAGGCTCAGGCCAGTGTGACCACCAGAGATAATAAATAAATAGATAAAACTTGATTGAATGATTCAGATTCTGACCAGACCCCTCAAACCAAAAGAAAACTGTCCTCAACCTCACTAACTCAGTCTCACCTGCCCAGTCCCAAACAAAGCTCATCTACTGTTCATTCCAATACACCTGTCCCAGCCCCAAAACAACTGCTCTCTACCCCAGGCCCCATCCCCAACAAAACATCTCTCAGTTCCTATAACATGCCCCACCCCAAAACCCTGACACACCAGAACACATCCCAGACCAAACATTTAACATCCCCCTCCACTGCCTACCCAGCACACATACACCTGCTCTATTCCAAACAAATTCCCCCTCTGTTCCTCTCACCTGCCCCATCCCATACTTCTTACCCCTGACACACCTGCTCCCCTCAAACAAAACCTCTTTGTCCTCTCTGGACCCATGCTGGACCGTCACTTTGAATAGTGTGACTGGTGAGCACTGGAGAGGCGCAATCTCGCACATTCTAGGAGAGCAGCGCAGTCAGCACTTACTGATTTCCTTCGTTCATTTTGCAGTGACAAACGCGATCATAATAGAATGTGCGATTGAATCAAAAAACGTGGAAAGGAGTGTTGTGCGGATGCAACTGGGTAAAAAAAAATCAAGACCTCGCTCTTTGAAATAGGGTATTTAATAATTACACAAAAATAGAGGAAACCAGGGCACTTTTTCCCCAAAAAAATAATTAAAATGCCTTAATTATTATGGCATGTTCATTCTAAAACCAGCAACCATTATAATTCTACTTCAGAAAGATGCCGTTGTTTCTTCCTTTTTGTATAAGAATGTGGAGTAGTGTAGAACACCTCGTCAACACGAACACGGCACAGGGCACTTCCGAAACAGCCATGTGGACGACACTGGAACTGTATCACGCTCTGCTGCTGGGATGTACAGGCCTGTTTCCACCTGGGGCACAGGTACAATGTCCAGGCAGGCACAGTAAAGCGAGATGCAGATTAATGACCAGCTGCCTCTAGATAAGGGTGTAAACACAGTCTGTTTCCCCTTAATTAATAGCCTTATTAAAAAATCTCTCATATGACAGGGCAGGGACTGCACAAAACAAAGTAAATAAATAAAACAGTGCACTTTAATCTAGACCAATAAATTAAAAAGAACGACCAATATAGCAGTAATACAATAATTAATAAAAAATTAAGGAACACATTTACCATACACTTTTTTTGACATGGCACGTTCAAAATCTTACTTTTTTTTAAGGAAGCAACAATGGAAACACTGGCAACGTAGCCGCCCACGCGAGACCAAGGTGAGAGCGATTGCGCAAACTGGGAAAGATTTCCGCGACCGTGACTCAGTTAAGAGTCTCTCTCGCTCGCTAGGAAAAACGTTTCCTGGAAAATATATCTGCCTCCAAGCGTGATTTAAATTAACCCCGAATAAACAAACCCCCAATGCAAGAAGAATAAAAGGTCATTCATCTCAACGTATGCATCTCGGTGGTGAAGGAGTTAACTCCACTGTCTTATCTCTACGGCCGTTTCGTGAACAGGAGTCTCCATTGTTCATGGACAGTGCTTAGATACGGGTGTTTCTGCTATACTTTTGCGAGGCCTGCAACTATAATTCAATCCATTTTCTCTCCAACATTCAAAAATAAAGATGATTTTAAAAAAGCGGTACAGCAGTAAAAAATGAGTTTTCTTTTTTTAAAAAAAAGGACCACAAAACATTTTTTTAAGAATACGTCTTTATATATAGTTCTATGTGAAACAAACAACATTCATACTTCTACACAAATGTAAGCAACTAACAGACACGAGAAAACAATTCTGGAAATAAGTACTTACAATACATGAAATACAGATACAACCATAAATTATTGCTTGATTGCTACTTTTTTTCTCTGAACTACAGTACGAGACACAATATTTATATTTCAACAAAGCAGTACAACAGTGACAGTATTGATTTTTTTTAGACTTCCAAGAACATTAAAACGGAGTCCGTTTTCAACACGACACCACACAATATTTTGAGTCAAACAAGCATTTTCTGTGTTTTTTATTTATTTAAAAAAGACAAAAAAAACAAAAAACTATGTAAACCCTCAACTAACAATCTGAAAGAAGCCAAAATAAACGGTATACTGTAACGTGCCTCCATAACGTAACGCTTATAGCATATATACATGAACATATTTTTGTTTTGTTCTGTGACAGAAAATGCACCCAGTTTCAAAGGCCCAAAGAGCAGACGGTGAAACAAACTAGACAACCTTCACCATCATCATCCTCATCATAATCGTCGTCGTCACCAACGTCAAACGTTGCGTCTGTGCGCATGCCCCGTAACATTGGTACGTTTTGAACCAAAGGTACACTGTATCTGCGGAACAGCGCAGTTGTTAAGAGTCAAGCTCACACGAGACAGTTCACTCCATGCGCAAACACACTCTACAAACTGTAGGCTCGCTGTGAGGTTTGTTGGAATACACGCATGCGTGTGACACCTCTGAATGGCGGGTTGAGTTTTATACTCACGCGGCTAGGCTGGTGAGAATAAAGGCTACAGAGGTGTTCAATTTAAAAAAATTAAAACATAAAAAAAGGAAGTGAAAAAGAAGAAATATGATCTTGTGATTTTTTTTTTTTGTGCAAGAAAATTAAACGACAGTAATAAAGTGCTACCATGCAGATTCCTGTTACAACTATTACTAAAAATAATTTAAAAAATCAAATGTAGAAGACCACCCCGTCCCCCACCCCCAACCAAAAAAACAATTCCCACTCGCAGTTCTCCTGTCCATTAAGCGATATTACAACAGGTCTCCTTGCTCAGGTAAAAGTCGGGAGTGTCCCTCGAAAATAAACGTCAGCTTTGTGAGCCAGTGACAGGTGAGCAACTGCCCCAGACCCGGGGTGTCCCCTGCCACATGACATCACCCTGACTCCCCTCACTCCACACCCGGCACAGGAGCGAGACGTCCGTTAGCAATGCTACAACACTGCCATTTCACAGCAGACGTTGGTAGATGACTGGACCTTCTTTACAGATTTAGACATACTCCGAAGAGTGCGTGGAGTAAGAGCAGCGAATTGTATCATAAGTATGATAACGGTAAACTCGAGAACAACACCTAAAAGGGTCAGTGTAAAATGGGTTATGGACATACATATAAGACGATGGACGATGAACATATCGTCCGGGGTGTGACGGACAAACTGAGGCTAAAACACTGTTCAAAAGGTCATTCCAACGGAACTGTTTCATAGTTTCTGTAAGAGGTTTGAAAAGTCATTTGAGACAAAAATACCGTTCAAAATATTTTGTTTGTTTGTTTTAAATATTTGGTTGATCAAATTACTGCCTTCGGTTTCTGACGCTTTGTTTTTGGCAATACTTTGATCACAGTTATTGTAATCTTCATATTTACAAACGTTAATATGTATTTGTTATTTATGAAAGATTGAGCCAGGCACCTGCAGTAGGCTACCCCAGCAGAGCATAACTGCCCCAAGATCAGTCCTATCTGCTTTTATTTTTTATTTTTTATTTTTTTTACATTTTTATTTTTAACTTCCATCTGAAGATGTCATCATTTCAGGTTCACACGGGTCAATGTTTTCTCTCTGTCCTTCTGTCCCTCTGTCAAACAGCTCTGCTTTCCCGTGGCCCGCGGAATCTGAACACCGACCGAGGACAGTCGCTGGGTCACAGGGTCTCTTAGATAACTCGTGAAGCTCTCTTTTGCCTTCACCTTACACAGAAAAATCCACCCCGTTGACAGTTATGGTTGCCGAAGGCTGCATCCCGTTTCCCCTGTCTTAGCAACCAGTATAAACATATCAGCTCCTGACTACATAAGTAAGCATGCATAATGTTTTGTGGTATCAAATACAAGTTGAGAATATACATTTAGTTCAGTAAACAAACATCTGTCCTTCAACAGAAAAATTAAATAAAAAAATTAAGCAAAAAGGATCAAGATCCCAAACGTCAGCATCTGAGCTACCTCCTCATATTTTTTGTGTGCGTGCGCGTGTGTGCTGTGTATGAGCATGTGTGAGCGTCTGTGTATGAGTGTGCATGTGTGTGCGTGTATGAGCGTGTGTATGTGTGTATGAGCATGTGTGTGCTTGCGTGTGTGTGTGTGTGTATGTGTGCGTATGAGCACGTGTATGTGTATGAGTGTGCGTGTGTGTGTGAGCGTGTGTGTGTATGCATGAGCGTGCGTGCGTGCGTGTGTGTATGAGCGTGTGTGTGAGAGCGTGTGCATGTGGGTGTATGTGTGTGTATGCATGTGTTTGTGAGCGTGTGTGTATGCATGTGGGTGTATTTGTGTATGAGGTTTTGAGTGTGAATGCCAGTATGTATGTATATACTGTATGCCTGTGTGTTTGTGCACGTGTGAGTGTGTGTGTGTGTGTGTTTGTGCGCATATGAGTGTGTGTGTGTGTTTGTGTGTGTGTGAGTGTACTGCATGTTTGTGTTTGTTACTCATACACCCATGAATACAAGGACAGTAATGCTGATTACATCCACTCTTGACTGGGTGTCTTGCAAACTCAATAGGTCAGCAGAAATGCATACAGTTTGGATCAAACTGATTGGAAATACAGATAAATGCATTAATAATTATTATAATAATAATAAGAACAGTATTAATAAATTGCAATAAAAGAAAAAAAACCCTCCAGGTTTGTCTTTGAGTAACTATAATGTCTTAATTAAATCATACTTGCACACAACTAACAACAATCCTAACAATAGTATTAATCCTAGTAATAACAATAATAATAATAATAATAACATCAACAATAATAATAATAGTAATAAAGCAGTAGTAATAATAATAATAATATAAAAACGATGAATGTATGAAAATACAAAGCGAGCGGGAAACCACAGTGCTTGAAATGAGACTGGTGTTGCATTCTGGGTACGGTGGAGTCCCCTGGGCGAGACGAGGGCAGGCCCCTCCTCTCCGTGCGATGTGTGTGCGATTGTGGCTCCGCCCAGTTCGGGCTGAATCAGTCCGTCAGCTCCCACAACAACAACACCACCACCACCACCACCAACACCACCACCATCTAAAGCGTCTTCCTCTCTTTCTGTTCTCTTTTTTTTGGGAAACTGAAATGAAGGGTGTCTTTCTCAGGCTGAAAGAAGAGGGGGGTTTTTTGGGGGAGGGGGGGGAGCTTACCCCCGGCTGGGCTGTTTAGTTGTAGACCTTGGGTGGTCCGTCGGGGCGTCTCGTCTGGACGATCTTCTGCTTGGTCCGCCCCTCGTCCTCGTCCTCGGTCTCACTCTCGCACACGTGCACCACCACACTTGGCGTCGACTCTGTCCCGGCATGCAACTCGTACTTCTCACCTGCAGAGAGGGAAAGGGGGAGGGGGAGAGGGAGGGGTGCAGAGTAAGAGGGAAAGGAAGGGGGGGAGAGAAAGAGAGAGGGAGGTGGAGAAGAAGGGAAAAGGGAGACAAAGTGATGAGCAATGGTAAGGGGATATAACCCAGCTAGTGAGCCTACAGTGGCTCACTGGTGGCCCGCCGTCGGCAAGGCCGCTGTTCCGCCAACGTTTCGCAGATCGGCACTACAGTCAGCAGACGGCCGAGGCAATTTAGAGGCAAAATAGTTGGCGAACGATCCTGCTGCTAGCGGATTTGCAAAACGCTGGCATGCCGACAGCTGTTGCTGACAACGGTCCGCTAGATGCCTGCTTGCTGGGAGGTAAACATGCTGATAGTCATAAATACTAATCATTTATTTCATGGATGGACAGTCATATTCAAGGCAACACAGAGCGCAACATTCGGTGCTTAAATTTATTTTGGAATGTACACAGCTGCTGTTATTATTATTATTTTATTTTTTTACTGAGCTCAAATTCTGAGTTGGCAGGGGGAAACAAAACCACATTAAGTGCCATACACTCTGCTGCCCACTACTGGCCAACAACAGAATCACACAGGGAAATACTGTAAGACTGTTTTTTGAAGGTGGCGGTTGTGAATCAACCACTAGAGCTGATACCTGTGGGTAGCAGTGATAATAAGCACTAAAAACAATAAGCTTTGCTGACATTGGATAAATTCCGTCATTAAACATTGCGTGCATTGGTTCAGTGGTGCACAGCGTCCACGTCGGGACTACACTTCCCATCATCCTCTCTGCTAAATTACATGAACCCAGATAAGTATATCTGGAGCACCACCTGAAGGAACTGCGGCCACTGGCCAATGACTGCTCCTAACCTACAGTGGGTCTAAAAAGTATTCACCCCCTTTGGCATTTCTCACATTATATTTTCTTACTTCATGGAATCAAAATGGATTTAATTGGGATTTCTTCACAAATCATCACAAAATACTAAGCCTTTTTGTTGCAGGCTTTTTGAAAAATTTGCTAATTAGTTTTTGAGACATTTTGAATAGATATGAAAAAAACACAACAGCTCAATCAATAGTTACTTCTTGATAGCTATCTAACATGCTTGCTTGCATTGCTGGCTACGTTGATACAGATTTGGTCGATCACATTTTTTGTTTGTTATAAACTTAAAAAAACAAAATCTGCTGTTTTCTCCGCATTTCTTTCCCCATTTTTTTGTATCCAACGATACCCTCCTTTTTCACGTCAATTATCTCACTCCCATATATATCTAACAAGTTCGCTGCCGTAGTCCTGATACCAGCAGTGACATGCGGCTGGGCACCGCCCCCTCCCAGCCGGAACCCGCCAAGCCGTCACCGTAACTACGCACAGGGCCACTCCTATACGCAGCAAACTCGCATCGGCTTCTCTCCCCCCACCCTGGGCTGGACAACCAATTGCCGCCCCCTCGTGGCACTCCCGGCCAGAGCCGATACTGGCACGGCTGGTGGAATCTAATCATGGTCGCATTGGCAACTTTTTTTTAACCTCTATTCAGCACCTCCCGCAGCTCCATTCATCACCTCCCACAGTTTCAATTATGACACAGACGCACACTAATTTTTGTCTTTATTGTAAATATTGTAAATTGATATATACTTATACTATATAAGAAAACGGTTCATGGCAGCGGATGCTGCAGCACCCCCACTTCCTGCGTGTATGCCTGCTAGTCTCAAAGCAGATGTTTGGGCGCATTTTGGGTTCAAAACCAAAGCGGATCAAAATAATGCTGTCTGTAAGCTTTGCCATGCGGTATTGAAATACTCTGTTAACATGACAAACTTACGCGCTCACCTGACTAGGCACCACACGGATGTTTTCTGACAGCCAGCGACTAAATTCGTCAATCCCAAACAGCCAAAACTGGACAAGGCCTTCATCTACCGTGTCTGTGGCAGTTTTCATCTGTAAGACCATATGCCCTTATAGTGTTGTAGAAAATTAGGGTTTTCGGGAACATGGTACGCTATGCCATACCAACGCGCAAACACGATTGAAATAGCAGCCCCAAAGCTATATGCGGAGGTGAAGAAAACCTCCGTTGCATCACTCTAGTCAGCGGAAAGATGAACATTTTAGTTTCACTGGTCTTTACCATGTTCTGCACTGCAGTCTTATGTTTTTTTTGTACTTTTCTTAACACAAAGAGGAAAGAACTTAATCATTTGCACTATTTTCCAAGGCAAGGCACACTGTGTGTGTGTTTCATTTGCACTAACCTATTTCCAAAGACACATTGTTTCATTTGCACTATTTTCAAAGGCATATAGAGAGTGTATGTCACATTTTATAATTCAACACACAGGGAGGGTGTAGTGTGATGGGCACATGGCAGACATAGGGAGGGTGTAGGGAGGGTGTAGTGTGACAGGTGCGTGGCAGGCATAGGGAGGGCTTTGGGAGGGCGCATGGCAGGCGTAGGGAGGACGAATGTTCAGCAGTAGGAATGTAATCCTTCCCCCTTTGTTAACAGCTGCCGTCCACACAAACGTCCCCGTCTTTCACCACCCGATTCCACAGCGATGTTATCTACACCGACCCCACAGCTCACCAGAACACCGTCTACCTCACCACCCACTGTGGCCGTTCCACAGCCCAGTGCCTGTCAGCCTACTGCCGCACTGCATCATGGGATGTTAACAGCAGCGGCCGCTGCAGATAAACTGTGTTGGGGGAACGTGACATTTAGATCTTACTAATCAGGTCTCACGGCTGAAAAAAAGCAACAAAAAACTATTCCTGGCTTCGCGGATGTGTTTTGCTATTTTAACCTTATGTGTTTACCCCTGCCTACATTTTACAAGCACCCTTTTCCAGGAGGCTGAAATTAAAAGGCCCTTTTGCCTTTTTTCCACTCCATATCAGTAACAAGCGGACACACCTATGCACTGGCAGGCGCGCACACATACACGTACACAGATTGTATCAGGGTTGCCAAGGAGACGAGACAGACCAAGGAAATGTGATAAGAGGTTTCCCACATCGGTGTCTGGCAGGCTGGAAAAATAAGGCCTTTGTGGTCCGAAAACCTGTTATTCCACAATGCGCTAGAAGAGGGCAGTATAGAGCCATTCCAGCTCTAAGCTGATTTGGTGCAGAGGTAACCCAAAGCAAGCACCCAGATCCTTTTTTTTTTTTTACTGTAGTAACACACTCAGGGCCAGATTTACAAAGATAGTTGCAGCGCAAAGACGGTCGCTATTTTGTTGAGGCTATTTTGCGGTCACAAATAGCGACACATTAACGACCAATTTACTAAGACGGGTTCAAATGACGCAATCAAAGAAAAAAAATAAGAAAAAAATGTTGGGGAGTGACATCACAAAATAAATCAATTCATTAGGCATAACAAAATGAATAGTAGTTGATGTAAAGAAAACAAACAACCGATGATATAAAGTTAACCTATGTTCTGTGTGGCTCAGTAGGTAGAGCACGGCGTTGGCAACGGTTAGGTTGTGGGTTCAATCCCCACTGCTACCACATGAACTGAAAAATGTATGCATTCACTACTGTAAGTCGCTTTGGATAAAATGGCATATATATATAAAGAAAATATGACATGACGTTAGGCGGCATTCAAAAGAAAATCCTTCCTACAACATAATGCGGGAAAAATACACCGGCGGTGGTCCAACTGAGGAAATAATATTATAATAAATATGAAGAATATCAACAGCTAAACATGCGATGGGAGAAGGCCACAGAGCATCTGAAAGAAAAACGATATTAATTCTATACCCTCCTTACGCTCAATAAGATAATTGTTCAAATTCAGAACTGTGTCTTTATACTGACTGCTAGCTGATGACAGCTCTAATGAATACTATGTATGTTATATCTAATATATATTTAAAATTCTGACTTAGCTGTCTGTAGATACAGGTATTCCTGAAAACAAAGCTGTCGTGACAAGAACTCGTATATTCTGCAACAACATTTGTGATTATTTGTTTTGCGTCGCTGGGACAGTGACTAGCACCTCTGAATGCGCAATACGAAACGGGAATTGTGAAATACCTAGGCGATGTCAGCGCTCATAAAATACCGCCTGGTTTCAAGTGTTCTTGAAATTTCCACGCAGAGAGGGGAGTCACAATTAAGGCATGCTTTAGTAAATCAGACGGAATGCTTAATCGAATGCTTACAAAATCTCCACCCTGTTTTAGCGTGTTCCCATCGTGTATGCATATGCATGAACAGATTGAACTATTCCTCTAAAGCACATGTGTCAAAGTCAAGGCCCGCGGGCCGGATCCGGCCCGTGAATGAGTTCTCTCTGGCCCGCGGGATGATATTTAATTACTATTAAAACCGGCCCGCAGTATTATGTGCCCGCAGCACCATAATACTACAAGTCCCAAGATGCACTGCGAGTGCATTGGCGTGTACTGAGTGCCCGCGAGTGAATGCAATCCCGCGTCTTCTCTTCACTTCAGTACTAGTCATGAGCAGCAGCAGCACAGTCACAGCGGAGACCTAAACATCGCCGCCGATTTTCATCTCCCTCTCCCCCAAAATGGCAAAAAGAAAGGTAGACGCTGAAAACAGGGGGTTTCAAGACAGGTGGGAGGCAGAATACATGTTCACCG
Source organism: Aldrovandia affinis (assembly GCA_029706075.1). Taxonomy (NCBI): domain Eukaryota; kingdom Metazoa; phylum Chordata; class Actinopteri; order Notacanthiformes; family Halosauridae; genus Aldrovandia; species Aldrovandia affinis. The sequence continues at coordinate 414,276 of JAINUG010000247.1, forward strand.
AAGTAAAAGGAAAGCCTGTGTGTCTTGTGTGTGGAGACAGCGTGTCTGTTATGAAAGAATATAACTTAAGAAGGCACTATGAAACATCAACGAAACACACAGACGCACAGAAAGACAAATACAAGAATATGAACACAGAACAAAGGCTACAGAAGGTAGAAGAGTTAAAAAGAAATCGCTGCGCACAGAAGTGGTGTAGTAGTAGTGTGTTGTACCGGATTACGGTCGACAGCCTGGCGAGTGCAGTCTCGGAGGAGACGATGCTTCGCATTTGTCACTACCGGTTACATGGCTACGGCAGCGAACTCACTATGCGAGGGGGGCATTGACATGAAAAATAGAGAGTGTAATTGGCTACTAAAAAAGGAGAAAATCTGAAACAAAAATTTAAAAAAGTGACTGCGATTATACTCTTTTGAAATACAACATATTTATCTTAAAGAGAATATTCAACTCTGAGTGATATAGTAACACAATTATTTTGTCTAGACATTACATAGTTAATGGACCAAAGATGTCACAATTAATACAAAAGATAAAATATTGCTTTTATTTTTATTCTAGGGTTTAGCTTTCAATGGTAAGAAAGCTCCTTAATTGAAGCCTTGTAACGGAACATCACAAAATCTGGACGAATAAAAAGAGCGATATCAGGAGTAAGCCAAAAACTTGTATAAAAAGACCTCTCTGCCAAGTAAAAAAAAATCAAACAAAATTAATATGAGGTGAAATGATTAAAAATCAGATATCAACATAAACATAGATAAGATCGTAGGCCTACTGAGAAAGCTAATAGTCTAAGTAATTAACATTGCTAACTACACTATTGTCCTACAGTAAAATACACAGGGGAATTATTTTCTTCAGTTGAATGGACCCAGGGAAATGTTGCCTAAGAAATTAATGCAACTGTTTTGCACTTTTGCAAGTTTGCACTAACTTTTCTAATTTTATTATAAAAGACAGTCATTGGTGAGGATAAGAGCAGCACACTGATTTGTTTTTAATGCATGCTGTTTCATTTATGCATTTATCTTGCCATTGAGCTTTGAAGGAAAATTACATTTTGCTGTTTACCTGTTAAAAAAAGAAAAAAAAACGTTTTCAATTTATTGCTGAAAGAGCAATTTAATGATTAATGTTAAGTGCAATATAAGCTGTGTTATTGGTATTGGTTCAATATGTGCAATAATTTCGAGTGTTCATAAACATTGTACCATTTTTTTTATTTTGGCCCCCTGTGTATTTGACTTTGACATGACTGCTCTAAAGGAAAGTCGCAAAGTGATTTAACCCACGCATATTACATCCTAATAGCGATTTTACCCCCTTGCGACTGCTTGGTAAATATGATGTAGATATTGCGACCTTTTAGCGGCTGCTTTTGCGTTCAAAAAGTAGTCGCAATCCTTTAGTAAATCTGGCCCTTAGTATCGAGAGTGGCAGTACGTGTCTGCATTGCACTTTCCTATAAGCTAAGATTAATACGAGGGTTGACTAACGCCATACTTAAGCAAGTGAATAGGTCTAAAACATTTCCTCTTTACTACAAACAACACGCTCTCTTGAGGCGTTGCCTGAGAGTATTTGGGGCCTAAATCATGAGTCAGAATCATGGCACATCGGCAGAGTGGCCTTCAGAAACCTTTCTATTCAGATCAAACAGGAGATGAGACACATTCTCACTGCCTCTGGTCTGTCGGGTGAAATGAAGGGCTAACTAGCCACAGCCAAACAAGGGTTTAAACAGTGTCCAGGGGCTGCTGACTGGCTCACCCTGTTTAAATCACTGTTCTAGAATTTCTAGTGTCTGGATGGGCGACACGGTCAGGTATTTGCTGCCTATCACACACCGCTGTCCCGTCCAACAGCGCATTTACTGCCCATCTCACACACCAAACCAAAGAAAGCAAAACGCTTTACAGAGAACACGTATAAATACTGTAGGAAAGCAGGAAAGCACACGTATTTGTGTTTGTGTGCACGTGCGTGCGTGTGCGCGTGTGTGTGTGTGTGTGTGTGTTTGTGCATGTGTAAGTTACTTGGCCTAGTATGGAGGGGCAGGTGAGTAACGGTGGGGCAGGTGAGTAACGGTGGGGCAGGTGAGTAACGGTGGGGCAGGTGAGTAACGGTGGGGCAGGTGAGTAATGGTGGGACAGGTGAGTAACAGTGGGGCAGGTGAGTAACGGTGGGGCAGGTGAGTAACAGTGGGGCAGGTGAGTAACAGTGGGGCAGGTGAGTAACAGTGGGGCAGGTGAGTAACGGTGGGACAGGTGAGTAACAGTGGGGCAGGTGAGTAATGGTGGGGCAGGTGAGTAACAGTGGGGCAGGTGAGTAACGGTGGGGCAGGTGAGTAACAGTGGGGCAGGTGAGTAACGATGGGGCAGGTGAGTAACAGTGGGGCAGGTGAGTAACGGTGGGGCAGGTGAGTAACAGTGGGGCAGGTGAGTAACAGTGGGGCAGGTGAGTAACAGTGGGGCAGGTGTAATGGTGGGGCAGGTGAGTAACAGTGGGGCAGGTGAGGTAACAGTGGGGCAGGTGAGTAACAGTGGGGCAGGTGAGTAACAGTGGGGCAGGTGAGTAACGGTGGGACAGGTGAGTAACAGTGGGGCAGGTGAGTAACAGTGGGGCAGGTGAGTAACAGTGGGGCAGGTGAGTAACGGTGGGGCAGGTGAGTAACAGTGGGGCAGGTGAGTAACGGTGGGACAGGTGATTTTACCGGTTGGGAGTCTGGACTCACCTGGACCCAGCTTGGCCACGGCACACAGCAAGTCATAGTTGATGACGGGCGTGGCGTCTTCACTCTGGCTCCAACCCACGGGGGGAGAGGCGGGAGGGGAGATGAGGAACTGTTTGACGGGCTGGGGGGGCGCCAGGTAGGATTTGTCAATGTCCTCACCCGTGTTCTGCACCTGTGGGGTTAACAGGGAGATTTCAGGTCTTGTGTGTTTCTTCTCCATTTCGGTGTGATCCCTTCCTGCTTCTGTCACTTCCTGATTGGCTACTCTCTACAGCAGCGGTTCCCAAACTGTGGGTTGTGAGATATAATGGCAAAAGATTATATGCGGCAAAACAATTATATATAATTTTATATATATATTTATCTATATATATAACGACTGATCCAGTGCCAGTGTTTTGGAGGAGCCATCAATGTACTAAAAAAGGATTTTGCCTGAGTTAGTTAGCCAGTGAGATGGTAAGCAACTACCAGTTGCATATTTTAAAATGACTAATATATCATAATTTTAATATAACTTTTTTTATATGACTTTTGGCGTCCGCCAAAGACCATGGACGATGACTTATCATGTTTTCACCTTAAAATCAGCAACCAATTCAAACCCGAGAAACCAGGTGAGGTGAGTGAACGGTACAATCGATCTCTGAGTATTAAACGGAGACCAAGCCAACCGCTAGCATATGGTATCTGTAACTTTGGGCAACTTTGACCCCCGAAACAGATCTGAGGCCAGTGCCTCTGTCCACTGCCACACCCATCCCGCCCCACGGCTGGCACGCTTGCGCACGCACCTGGGCAAAGTAGAGCTTGAGCTTCATGCCGTTGAAGTCGGACTCATGCAGCTCGATGCGGGCCCGGGCGGCCGCCTCTGGGGTTCTGAAGCTGATGCGGACCCGTCTGAAGCTCTTGAACATCTGGAAGGACGTATCCTCGTCGTAGATCCTGAACAGGGCCTCAAACCGCTCCTGGAACAAAAACAGACAGAGCGCCTCGGTTGGTAAACAGCCTGTTGTGGTGAGAGTCTACCGACTGAACCACTCTATAGGGTCCAGCCTGCTGTCGTGGTGAGAGCCTTTAATGACTGAGCCACTCTATAGGGCCCAGCCTGCTGTCATGGTGAGAGCCTTTAATGACTGAGAAATTGGAAAATCTTAGGACTCTTTCTGCACTGAAATCATGACTTTTTTGAAGATTATTTCAAGGAATTGTCTTCATTTTGAGCTTGTCTAATTACTGTCTTTTCATTCAAGTTTTAAACTCAATTTTATGTTTGTTGTCTAAAGATTTCTCAAGATTCAGAGCCCCCCCCCTCCAAGGCAGTGAATGATGATTGATGAGGATTTTGGGGGGTAAACCATTCTGTGCTGTGAAACACAATGCTGCAACTCAAACAAACTGAGGGTGTTGTGTGTCACCCCTCTTAATAGCACGTGGCTTTGTGGGATCTCTCCATTGTCTGCGAGCCCCATGGTCCTGTGTGTTCACCCTCACAAACACTTTTCTGTACGGCCTGTATTGGGTTCGTATGAAAGGACACACTGTGACATTCAATGAGTGGGGTCATCAACATCCCAGCGAACGAGAGAGAAAGACAGAGGGAGAGGGGGAGAGAGAGAGAGAGGGAGAGAGAGAGAGAGGGAGAGAGGGAGAGAGAGAAAGGGAGAGAGAGAGGGAGAGAAAGCGGGAGAGAGTGGGAGAAAGAGAGGGAGAGAAAGCAGGAGGGAGAGAGGGAGGGAGACAGGGAGAGAGAGAGAGAGAGAGGGAGGGAGAGAGGGGGAGAGAGAGTGGAGAGAGGGAGGGGGAGAGAGTGGGAGGGAGAGCAGGAGAGAAAAAGAGAGAGGGAAGTAGTGAAAGAGCAGGAGGGAGAGATGCAGAAAGAGAGAGGAAGAGAGAGGGAGGGAGAAAGAGAGAGAGATTGAGAGATAAGATGGCGAAAGAGAGAGAGGGAGAGAAGAGAAAGACAGGGAACAGGGATCCAGAGATTCATTTGCGCTTGTGGTCTCCATCCCAGGCCAGAAGCCTGACAGGATAATAGGATTTGTGGTCTGGCAGCCTTCACATAAGAAACAGGCTGACACTTTCACAGAGTTTTCATTACTACCCGGTGTCGCGGTGGATCAAGCCCGGAGATGAGATGCTGGTACAGCGGGGTTTCAGAGGGGAGATCCCCGCCATGCAGGGATTCAGGGGTACGGGCCATGGGGCACACTTTCACTGATCTTTCCAATCATTTCTCTATTTTCGCGAATCGCCGCCAATTTCATCTCTCAACTTAGCCGAGAGGAACTCCTTTCCTATTTAACTCCCTGCTCACGTAACCCCATGTTACCTACGCCCCACCCCACCCCACCCCACCCCTCCCCTCCAAACAAACCCCTCTTCCTCCAGTACCTACACAGAATTTGTATCACTTGTTGCTAAGGGGAGCGCTTTCCGCCTGGTTCCAAACCGCTCAGGTTCGCCGCCTCCACTTTGCCGCTCTAGGAGTAATTTCTCTACAGCACGATGTTTTGTTATACATACGCGAATGAGGCTGTCAATCTCTCTGCCGCCTGAACTCTAAAAGGAACGTGTGAAAATGACCTCAGTAGTTTTAAAAACCGCCGTGAGTGGCGGGACTTAACAGTCTTTGCAGTCTCCTTTACGGGCGTTCAATGTTCGCACTTAAACCCGCAGCCTCGGCGCTCCCCTTCTGTGAAGCCCTGTGCCCTCACCGACACTTTGTCATCGGCGCACCGGCGACCGGCACAGAAAAGCAAGCGCCGCTGCGGCGGCCGGGTGGAAGAGGCACTCCGTCTGAAAGGACAGCGGTGCTGTTAAGAGGCTGAAAAACAGCGAGCGCTTTGAAAAATTGCCCCTTTGTGACAACATGGCATTTAGGTGACCGTCAGGGTCACAGGTTTCCGATCTGGGGGGTGCGATTGCTCATTTCTAATTTGCCGGCGATCCGGTTGCTTTGTCCTGTCTGACAGGTGACTCCACTGTAACGGCGCCCGGGCTTGTTTAGTACCTGGATGGGAGACAGACGCTTTACACTTGATGGGCCAGAAGGGGGCAGTGTTTCCTCTGGACCAAGCAGAAAACCCTTTCGCCCTGGTGCTGCTTGAGAGACTGTCCTTCAGAGATGAGATGTTAAACCAGGGGCCCTGACTCGCCCATGGCACTTTTCACAAAAAGTACAGGGTTTTCACCTCTGTCGTGGCGGAGTCTCCAATCTGTCTCTCTAAAAATCCATCACCCTCCCGCCCATTTTAATGGGCTGAATGAAATCAGTCCCTCTTCGCATCAGCTGATGTGTGGTGACCGTCCTGGCACAAAATGGCTGCCGTTGCCTCATCCAGGTGGGGCACCCCCCCTTCACTTTAAAAAGCTAATTGTGCCCCCTGGAAGGCATTATATAAATATGATTATTATTTTTGGAAATGATTATCATTGATCTGTAGAGCAGGTGAAAGGACACAGGAAGAAGGAGACCAACACCATCAGCAAGATGGCAAGCCTTCCTTCTCTCCAACTGTCATTGGCCGGGCATCACTGGACAAGCGCTAGGCCCGTCGTTTCCCCGGGCGGGAGCTGCACGTCCTGGGCCGTTGATTAGCGAGTTTGGAGGAGAAATGAGACTCTTTCCTGTTACATCAGCCGTCCCAGGCCCTCACCTCCACCCAGCAGGGCCCCCGTGCGGTGACATTTCACCGGAGGACTGAGTCAGGCCAAAATAGGCGATAGGCCTCTCCCCACTGCGTCTGTCTGTCGCTGCCGTGAATACTGGGTGATTTCTCACTGCAATTAAGTGGCGATCTTATTTTTGTGTGTCTCTCTTCCCAAACCACGTCGCCCTTAGCATTCAGGGCAGCCGTTTGACAAACAGGCGTTCCTTGAAAAAGCTTAAAGGTCTTTCTTTGTTGTTATTATGAACGGGGGGGGGGGGGGTTCTGTTAAATCACATGATCTCCAAACAACAGTTATTATGGGCCCACGTTCTCCGTGTTCAAAAACTTTGCCGCAGATTCCAGCTACCGTGTAAATACTTCAAATCAAAGGGCACAGTAAGACGAGACAACAGGTGCTCTTGCATCGAAAACTAGCAGGAGAGTCTCGTCATTGGCTAAGCGCCTTGGAGACGTGACATCAGCTGACTCCCCTGAGGAAAACAAGGCGCCGGACAGCAGAGGGTGGGGAGGCGATTACACAACCGAACCCTTCACCGTATCCTTCCCTCCACAGAGCTTTCAATTACTCAGATTAAGCGCTGTGCATCGGAAACAAAACATTATCCTGGTGGGGGGGGGGTTAAAAAAAAAGGAAACCACAAAAACAACAACGCTGAATAATTCAGCAGCATCATATCAGCTTCCCCAGCCGGTGACAACACAACAACGGGCGGGGCTCAGCTGCCCCGAGAAAACGCCGTCCCCTGAAAGACGTTTGACCAGCGCCTTGAGCCGTCATGGTAAAAGAGACCCCCCCCCCCAGTATAAAGCCAAGAGAGAGTGCAAATTGGAACAGAATAAATCGCTCACAATCTGGTCCTGCCAATCACGGCAGTTTACCACTTTGTCAAAAAAAACTATAATTATGTCAAGTCTACCACCATTTATTTTGACCAAACCGTGGTCCTGTATATGTCCCTGTTATATGACTCAACAGATGGGTCTTTAACCAGGTGATTTCATTATATTTTCACAGGTATATCAGTGATGCAACTGGATCTTTTAGTGAGTTATTACTGTAACAAGGACTAAGGATGAGTAGCCCTGCAGCCCTCCAGGACCAGGGGTTGAGTAGCCCTACAGGCACTGTGGCCCTCCAGGACCAGGGTGTTGAGTAGCCCTACAGGCACTGTGGCCCTCCAGAACCAGATGTGTTGAGTAGCCCTACAGGCACTGTGGCCCTCCAGGACCAGGTGTTGAGTAGCCCTACAGGCACTGTGGCCCTCCAGGACCAGGTGTTGAGTAGCCCTACAGGCACTGTGGCCCTCCAGGACCAGGGTTGAGTAGCCCTACAGGCACTGTGGCCCTCCAGGACCAGGTGTTGAGTAGCCCTACAGGCACTGTGGCCCTCCCCTCTACAGGCACAGTGGCCCTCCAGGACCAGGGTTGAGTAGCCCTACAGGCACTGTGGCCCTCCAGGACCAGGTGTTGAGTAGCCCTACAGGCACAGTGTCCAGGACCAGGGCCCTACAGGCACTTCCAGGACCAGGTGTTGAGTAGCCCTACAGGCACAGGTGTGGCCCTCCAGGACCAGGGGTTGAGTAGCCCAACAGGCACTGTGGCCCTCCAGGACCAGTAGAGGCCAGGTCCAGGACCAGGGTTGAGTAGCCCTACAGGCACAGTGGCCCTCCAGGACCAGGACCAGGTCCAGGACCAGGTTGAGTAGCCCTACAGGCACAGTGGCCCTCCAGGACCACTAGCCCTACAGGCACTGTGGCCCTCCAGGACCCAGTAGCCCTACAGGCACTGTGGCCCTCCAGGACCAGGGTTGAGTAGCCCTACAGGCACAGTGGCCCTCCAGGACCTGAGTAGCCCTACAGGCACAGTGGCCTCCAGGACCAGTAGCCCTACAGGCACAGTGGCCCTCCAGGACCAGGGTTGAGTAGCCCTACAGGCACAGTGGCCCTCCAGGACCGTAACTGAGTAGCACATCACTTCTCTCCTCATTTTGTTTAAGAACGGCTCCGGGGACCAAAACAAGCCTGCTGAGATCGGATAAACACACTGAGACAAAATTGAGTCTATTCAAATTCAGTCATATTTATATTCATATGAACAAAGCTGCCCAGTGTCTGTGCTGTAATGTAAAAGCGAATAGCAGATGTTATGTTCTCAATCGAGAACCTTGTTTTAGTCCCACCCTCTTAGTGAAAAGCAAGCAGGGTATAGACAGTAAATGTATCATGTGATTGTCGTATACTCTTTCCAATGCTTGGCTCGAAGGACATTTTTAACCGTCCTGTACATTGTGCCGTATGGCCTTCGTATTTCACCAGTCTTCCAGCATTAAACCTGCATCCAGTTTTCTACTGTTCATCAACGCCTACATGCACAGCATTTTTTTAACAATGGACAAAAAAAGAACACCCAGAGAGTCAAAAACAGCCCAAAATAAAACCCGTAAAGTCATTTCCATTTATTGTCAGGGGAATTCATTAGAATACTTCTGTCGACATAATGACCTACAGTGCCAAATGCCAAAGCGTGATTCACTCTCGTAACCATGCCAACCTCACGCTGGATGATGGGCAGGGTACAAAACTAACTATCATCAAAAAGAACGAAAAGAACATTAATCCAGCTGTGGGTCCTCTGCTACCTCAAAGATGGAACGTAACTGCCAACCCTTTGGCAGAGCCACGCCCTAATACCAAGCAACTCACACACACGCGCGCACGCACGTGCGGACGCACACACACACACCGGCGATGATATACACCGGTGTGCGTCAGTGATACTAAAGAGCTTTGGGCTCATACTGTGTTCGCTTTACTGGACAATCCATAACTCTGAGGGTCTACTGGACAGTCCATTACACAACAAACAAATGTGACCAATCAAGGCACCACAGCTTCATTTCCTTATCAGGCAGAACGCTGGAGCATTTCCATGCATTAATAAATGACTGTTTAATAATGAATTGATCCATTTTTTAGATCCTCCTTAGCTACAATTCCCAACATCGTGCGCAAATGTGCTTAAAAAATACTGTTCACGGGACTAGAGCGTCCATTTCTCGGTGGGAAATCGCACTCATCACAGTGAGAAGTGTAACACATAGCTCAGCGGGTGTGTGTGTGACGCCAACAACGAACGCACAAGTCCACAGCGTCCCAGAGGGTGTCTAGTAAACAGGGGGACACAAATGTGGCATTTTTTTCGTTCTTTCTGTCGTGTGTGTTGTGCCGTGAGTTGTCGCGCGTGGACCCGAGTCAGCTGTGATGCGGCGAGGCCATTGAGTTTATTATGGAGCCGTGTGCGGCCAATGAGCCGTGCCGTCGATAAAACAGTTTGCGCTCTCCGAGTGCTGGGAGAATGCGGCTTCGTGACACCAAACGTGGGCGGAGCTGCCATAAGCTGTCGGTCTCAGTGATTTGAGCCAGTCGTATCGTTCCGTTGCGGAGAGCAAAATCCTTTGATCGGTTCAAGCAGGTCAGCGATTGACAGCTCACCCTAGCTCCTCCCACTGCGCGGTTCGTGAAACCTCACTCCAGAATGAACAGAACATGGGCTTGTCACCGAACACAAAATGGCATCGAGCTCTCTCTGTGTGTGTGTTAGCTTTCCGCCGGAAGGCCTCAGTGCTCAGGCAGCACGCATTGCCCTAGGCCAGACCTTTGCCGCCGTGACGACACGTGTACAGCAGGCTTCGCTGCGTGAGCTGCCCAGAGCTGCCGACTCTACAGGAGCTGACCTGCCGACAGGGGCGATCAGGTGCTTGCGCTGTAGTGTCAATTCATCTGCACATTCCTACATCTAAACTCAAATTTCACTGTCTGTGCTGTAGTTTTAGATGCAGGAATATGGGGGTATTTCACAGTGTCTGTGCTGTAGTTTTAGATGCAGGAATATGGGGGTATTTCACAGTGTCTGTGCTGTAGTATTAGATGCAGGAATATGGGGGTATTTCACAGTGTCTGTGCTGTAGTATTAGATGCAGGAATATGGGGGTATTTCACAGTGTCTGTGCTGTAGTTTTAGATGCAGGAATATGGGGGTATTTCACAGTGTCTGTGCTGTAGTATTAGATGCAGGAATATGGGGGTATTTCACAGTGTCTGTGCTGTAGTATTAGATGCAGGAATATGGGGGTATTTCACAGTATCTGTGCTGTAGTTTTAGATGCAGGAATATGGGGGTATTTCACAGTGTCTGTGCTGTAGTTTTAGATGCAGGAATATGGGGGTATTTCACAGTGTCTGTGCTGTAGTATTAGATGCAGGAATATGGGGGTATTTCACAGTGTCTGTGCTGTAGTTTTAGATGCAGGAATATGGGGGTATTTCACAGTGTCTGTGCTGTAGTTTTAGATGCAGGAATATGGGGGTATTTCACAGTGTCTGTGCTGTAGTTTTAGATGCAGGAATATGGGGGTATTTCACAGTGTCTGTGCTGTAGTTTTAGATGCAGGAATATGGGGGTATTTCACGGTGTCTGTGCTGTAGGTTTGGATGCAGGAATACATGGGTCAGGGCAATGCCTCACATAAATACATTGGTCTTGTGCAGGGAGGACAGTGTATGCCTGCCCTGGCTGTGGTCAGCCATGAGTTGATACTGTATCGATCGCCAATACAAGTGCGGTATCATCCACCGAGGCACACTGAAGTGCGTGGTCAGTAATATTGGTTTTCCATGGGCAAAGGACCTTAGTCCTACTGCACTTCACGGCATGCACAGTTCGGCATTACCTCCGCACGAGTATGACATCATGCTGTCCCCATAGGATAGCACAAGGATGGCCGTAGCACGCTTGGACATAGATGCATTTGTCAGCTGGCGTAAGCAGCAGGGCAAAAACAAACAAAAAAACAAGTTTGCCAGATAGCTTTGCGCAGCACTGCGTTGTTAAATGAACATTAGCTAGCTTTGTGTGTTCAGCTGTCAGAATCCAGGCAAAGGGGAAAATGACTTGTCTCGCATGCGGAAGTTCCACTCGTTGGCATGACAACGGATGGCATGATCGGATATTTACACCCTCGACTCGCTTAGCAAGTGAGCCAGCAGCCTGTTGGTTGTCGGGTTGTCATTTTGAACGAGCCGTATCTTACCCAGGGAAAGGCACCAGTACCCGAGCCAGGATGGCTGCAGTTTGATGTGGTTCGGTTCGGTGGTGGAAAACACCTTGATATTTCTCCCCTCAACCTCTCGTCTGAATATTGTGACATTGTGTCATTTGTCAACATTGAAGCACATTTCCGTGGAATTTTGAACCCACCGTTGGAAGTGCATAAACACATGAACGTTTCCACAATCAAATCCTCATCTTTCATGTGCGCAAACCATTCTACCATGTGCCGTGTGGTACAAATACGCACATGAACAAGGTTTTAATGTTTTTACCATGAATTCTTAGTGTGACGGGTCTACATCTACGTTTTCTCTGGGGAAATATGGGAGCCAAAAGCACGAGTTGCATAATCAATGCATTTCAGTATTCATAAGCTGTATCTGCATCAGCAAGTGAAGAGCATTCCTGTGAGCGCCCTGAGACAACGAATCCAGAGCATTTGTCTCTCTCTTTCTCTCGCTCCCTGTCCCCATCTCTTCCTTTCTCTCTCTCCTTCTCTCTTTCCTCTCTCTCCCTGTCCCCAACTCTTCCTTTCTCTCTCTTCCTCTTCCTTTCTCTCTCTCCTTCTCTCCTTCCTCTCTCTTTCTCTCTCTCCCTGTCCCCAACTCTTCCTTTTTCTCTCTTCCTCTCCCTTTCTCTCTCTCCCTGTCCCCATCTCTCTCTTTCTCACTCTCACTGAGGCTGGGGCCAAACTACATGGACTCGTCCATTATGCGGTCAAACAGGTTGTTCTCAAAATGTACAAACCATATAAAAAAAATAATAACTGCCTCAGCAGCAACACTTCATCAGCGAGGGATGGGTACAACAGCGACAAGAGAGTCACTTGTGTGCCTGATTGGGGGGACAAAGAAGAAGCATGATTATTTGGCAGGCTCATCTGAAGTCTGGATTCTGAAACTGTGGCTGATTTTTTGAGCGTCCTGCTTCCCGCCCCCCACGTGAACAGAAGGGCGAGTTTCGGGGCCGAGACGAGTGGTTTGTTTTAACCCCTTCGAGGAGTGAGTTCCTTCAGCGTTCCAGTTCTAATTCACAGCGTTCTATTCTGGAATTTTACACTTCTACGAGGACGCCATTCGCAGCCCTTTATGACATCATCAATTCGAATCAACTAGAATGTTACGGCAAGTTCTAGAACAAATGTCACAGCACGGCAGTACTCCTCAAAGGGTTAACACTACCCCCGTTTATCTCTGTGTCCAAGCCCGGAGCCACCGGACTATTGCGTAACCTCTGTTCTAGCAGACCGGAGGAATTTGCGTAAACGCGCGGGGTTGAGTTTCAGTACCGTTTGTTGAGAAACGCCTGGGGGAGGGGGGGGAGGCTGCTGCAGACACGCAACCAAGACCGCCACAAGGGTCGAGTGACCACAGCGAGCTCACCGGCACGTGACTAAACAGGGCATAATGCACGGTAACCCAGCGAAGGGCAAGGGATAAGCGAACGCCATCCTCACCTTGCTTGGGTCCTTTCAAAATGTACTCCCAACTTAAAAGCCTCTGGTCCAGGCCTCCCGGTCTCTGAAACGAACACCGCCTCTGAACGTTATCAGAACTCGGCACGGGATGAGCCAAGCCAAAGCGGAGCCCGGACCCAAATTTGTCATGATTGATTTGTTGGCAGCGGGGCGGGCAGGAGCGCGGGCCCTCCAAAGGGACCCCTCCTAATGAAGTGAGCCGTCTATTTATTTCCCCCGGCGATAAAGCGTAACCCAAGCGGACGCCTTCACTAATTCATGGCCCATTCACCCACCGTACTTCCTGAGGTGGGAGTCGGGTTACGGTTAGGCCGCCGCCGCCTCGGGACCGGACGCTTTCCGCACGGGGAGGAACGCTTCACTGGAGCAGCTGGAGCCGCGGTCCCTGAGCTAGCCGGAGTACGCACACAACCACTTCACCGTTTAATTTATTCATTTCATTTTGTGCGTTTATTTGTTGGGGACGGGCACAATTGAACACTGTCGCACTGTGAAACACAAGGGGTCAGGTGGCACTGTACGCGGTGCGCACCACCCGGCCTAATCTCCTCTGTGTTTAGTGCCATAAGTGTAGAGCTGCTAAAAAGTGAATCGAATTAAATTTCAAGTGCAAAAGGGCTGCGTTTACATGTCGGGACGTATCGAGCCCTGTCCTTTGTGCTCTTTTGAAAATGGATGCGTAGGGCCAACCAATGTCAGATGTCGGCACTTACTACGCATAGGTTGCTGTTTGTTGTACATATTAACCTCATATCCAATCAAATACACCATAAACTGGGGGTGGCCAGGCCTGGTATTTGAGACTACAGGGTCTGCTGGTTTTTGTTTTCACCTTAAAGTCCACCATGCATTTAAACCCAAGCAACCAGGTGAGTTGACGTAACTGTGTAATCACCTGCTATAATCGCTCAATCATCGCCGAGACACAACAGAGACCAGCCGATCCTGCGGCTCTCCAGGACCAAGGTTCCCCACCCATGCTCTAAGCATTTAAAGATGACAATAACGTCTATGGTGCTTTTTATGACTCAAGGCTCGGCAGCCACACAGTAACTCTATGGTAGCCCTTTCAGGTGACAGCACCGAATGCTGAGGGGGTTCTGGTGTAGCCGGCTGCCGACCGCGGTGAGAGAAGAGTGGCACTCTTATAGGCCCCCGAACCCAAATAATGTGACAGTTCATGCCAGACGGACCGTGGGGACGCTGTCCGCCAGGCTGGAGAGGCGGGAGATTGATGGCGTAGCGTGTCACAGATGGCAGCGTGGCGCTAAGGGGCTAACGGGTCAGACCAAGGGAGAGAGAGGACAGAGGCAGGGTGCCAAATGCTTACCCCCCCTCCCACCCTCTCTTGTATGCACCTTTGGGGGTGTAGATCGTAGATGGTTTGTTCTCACATGTAGGACTACAATCAACCCAGAGTGAGAAGATCGTAGCCGTGGCAACGGACACAAAATCGAAACCGTACGAGGAGAGGAGCAAGGGAGGAGAGAGAAGAAAGAGCAAGAGAGAGAAGGAAGAAGAGAGAGAGAGGGGAAAAAGAGAGAGGTATCACAGGTAGCAGCTGGTGTCACAGCAGAGAGAAAATGATTTTGTTTTGGACACATATGCCAGCCCTTATGAGAGCACACACTGACCGAGCTTCCTGTCGGAGACTGTGGTGGGAGGGGCACGATCGGGGGTATTGAGAGGAGGACTGAATGCAGAACCTGTGTGAAGTTTCGCATATTATTGTTCAGCTGCCAGTGAGTCAACCCTTGGTCCAGGTGCAGGGGTCAAAGGTCATCAGTGTGAACTCCCTCGTTAAGAGGCACTGACCTAAACATTGCTGCCTCGGGCCCCTTTCCTCGCGGTCTAATTAAGAGTCCCCAGGTCCTGATGAGGAACCTCTGGACGTCAGCCTTAAGGCCAGCACAGATAGGCCTCTGTACATCAGCCTTAAAGGGGAACTCTTTTGATGGAGAAATGAGATGGAATACTTCTTGCCGACTGAAGGTTTGCTGGTTTGGTCGTTTTTGCAGGGTGAAATGTCCTTGTGATGTCACATTCATTCTAGCCTACTACACTGAGAGTGGGCGTGGCTACCGCGGAGCGGGGGTGTGGAGGGGAACGTGTGACGTTCCGTGTGTGGAGTCCACACTGCAGCAGAAACAGAATTGCACGTGCTTCCAGTATCTGCTACTGAAATACGAAACAAAACAGGAGAGGAAACGACCATTAACTCTTTTTAAATTCAATTGGAGAAGCTTTAAATTTGCCCAGAGAGGGAGAAATGTTCCATTTCATTACACATTTATTTTCTAGCTTTACATAATTTTTTTTTTTTTTAATCTATCAAAGCAATTTTACATTTTCCAAGAGGGGAGACAAAGAAATTAGTCTATTTAATTTAATTGTGTATTATGTACAGGAAAGGGCAAGCCATTTAATTTAATCATAATTTAGATTTTAAAAAGTAAAAACAAAAAAATCGATTCAATTAACCTTAATTTCAGCTTTATACATCAATGTTAGACTACAAACACCATGGAAGTGGGGGCAGGGGGTAGGCCCGCATTTAAAAATATGATGTTAAAAACAAAGCGCTGAAATGAGCTCAGCTCAGCCCAGCCTGTGTCGCCTTCCCCTCCCTCCTCCCTGCAGCCGTGCTTTACAGCGTGGGGGCGGGGCAAATGGGCAGTTTGATCCAAGCTTTGTACGTTTAGAATTCTTGACTACCTAAGGATTTGCCACCTTCCTGAGCGTTGACTCTGTTATCCCCGCAGACAGCGGATTGGGAAGGGGACACGGTGCTCCTGTCTGGCCAGGCCCGACGTGTGCTGTAATCGAGCCGTAATTGGTCCCCCAGGGTCGACTGCGATGTCGGGTCGGGCACGTACAGCAAGACTTCCCAAACTGTCCATCATAAGGCCCTCGTAAAAGTGCCTGTGGCTCAATAAAATGGGTTACTGCGAACACCGTTACCCAGCAGCCACTATGGGCTGCACCGCAGTGGCTATTTTACACGCTGGCACATGGAAGCATGTCTAAATGGCGATGTGACTGTATTATGGTATAGATGATACATGTAGCCATTTATTGTGGTATTGTGGTAATTACTTTTAAAATTTATTTCAAATTTTTTCCAGTTTTTCTCCCAATTTGGTTGCCAATTGTACCCTCTATTTATTTCAATTCCCCACCCCCATGAGTCCGCCGCCTGTCCTACGGGGCAAGACACTCATTCCGGGACGATTGTTCCCGCCTCTTCCGAGATGGAAATTCTTCCACGGACGCCTTTTACCTTCTCCTCGACGGACTCGTGCCGGCTCACCCTCCCCCCTTCCCCGGAGGCGGACAGCCAAATGCCGCCTCCGATCGGGGCTGATGACCAGGGCCGGTCTGGTAGAGACGAAGGTTTCGAACCGCGTCCCTTACAGGCAGCGCACACCACACCAAAGTGTGGCGCGTTAGACCGCTACGCCATCCGCCGCCCAATATTGAATAATTACTGACCGCAACATTGACAAGTATTTCAAAACCAGAAAAGGTCTAAAACAGGTCATTTATTTATAGAAAATAAATACTTTTTTTTTGTTGGGGAAGAGCCCCCTGGGGGTCCCAGGACCCAGACGCATGCACACACAGACACACATTCTCTTACACAAACGTGCACACACACACATACACACACACACTCTCTCACACACACGTGCACACGCACACGCACTCTCTCACACACACACATGCTTTCTCAAACATACATGCACTCTCTCTCACACACGTGCACACATGCACACACTCTCTCTCAAACACACATACACACACACACACACACACACGCACTCTCTCACACACACGGGGCACACACACACACACACACACTCTCTCACACACACAGACACACAGGGAAATGCACACACCCACACATACACATACACACACACAGGCATGCACATATGCATATACACACACACGCACACAGCCATCACACGCCACACACACAAAAAAAGAGTGTTCTGAAAACATGAGGGAAGCTTCCAGCACGAAACGAGCATCATCGCTCATCCCCTGTCCTTAAAGCTCGCACTCTGCTCTGGATGTGAACATAAACCTTCCCTCCATACGGTCTGTGGGCCTGGGTTACGTACAACGTAGATCAAGTTAATTTGGTTTAGCGCCGGTTTCAGCCATGATGAGCTCCCTGTGGTTACTCGGGGAGGTGCTTCCTGTATTTGGAAAGGTTTCCCTGTGACCACGTTTTCTGCAGCTTTCGATATTATTGGCTGATCTGCCTGTCGTTGGCCACATCGGTTCGCTCTCCGGATTATAAACGGGCGGCACCACGGCCAATTTCCAGGCATTCAGAAAGATTAATTTCTTTATAGAAAGGTTAACGATGTGCGTAAAAATGTGCTCAGATATCGTTCATTGGCTTTTAAAAATAAAGCATCCGGTCCATCGATATCTTTGGCCCTGGAATTAGTAAAGCATTAAAGCAGTAAAGCATCACATTATAATTTATGCTTACTTCATTAATGATTCGAAAATTATGCAGCGAGCGAGCACCTCCCAGACCGCTGTGGGCAATAGCTGTGGGCATGCCAGCGTTCGGCAAATTGTCTCTACAGCGGCCCGCCAGCAGCAGGACCGTTCCCACATTATTTTACCATCATTTAACAGCTGATCCTCATCTCGACTGCCTCGCCTTGACTGTCCGCTTGCAGACAGCTGTAGTGCTGATTTGTAAAACGCTGGCGGACTGACGGCGGCCCACTAGCGGGCCACTGTATGCCTGATGCTACCAACGGCTGAAAATGCCCATGGAATCTTAATTTTTATTTTGCCCCACCCCAAAACTGTAAATCTCGACCACTTTGCAACATCGCCTACCGGATTAAACTCTTCCATCCAAATAACACTGCTGCCAAACACAGCAGTGCATTTCACTTCCAATGCAGTTAAAATCCCCTGTCCAAGCAAATAGGAAATTCAAAAAGGTGACAGTTTGAGCAAACGCAGGCGCCTCCATCTTTCTTTGTGAAAGCGAAGACGCCACTGGTCTCTGGTGTTCCACTCTGAAAGACCGAACGGGACAGCCAGAATAAAATCCATTGGTCCCCAAAGCCTTGGGACCAATCTTTAGTTACCAATAAACCAGGGGAGTTCTCCTTGGAGACGGGTTGAAAAAGAAAAGAAAAGAAAAGACAAGAAAGAAAGAAAGAGAGAAACCGTGCGATCTAGGCCGCGCTACCAAAGGGATTCGGCAAGGACTCGACGAGTCAAAAATAGACCTCGTTGAAGTAATTAAGAAAATTAATCCCTTAAGTGTGCAGAAGATCATTTTAATTACCGCTTCCACGCTTGCTTTAAACCGCAACCAATCAAATGCCGGGCTGATGGGGAGCCAATCCACCAATCACGGACCTCCTGACCCCCCACTCCTCCCTAGAAATCTCCACCAAACTCCTCCTGGCCCTCAAGTTGAAGAAAAGGAAAGACTCCAAAAAAGAAAAAACAGTTCACAGACTCCATTCTTGCTCTCCGAGGTAAACGATGCTATTTACGTCCCGCTATCGCGGCCATTATGCAGGACTGAACAAACGGCGACCTTTATGCAATCTCCCCCATCGATGGCGGCGCCCCGTTTATACCTTTGTGTCCCTCTCCGCCGGAGCGTTACGCCCCGGCCCAACCTTCAGGCTGTGGGGCGTCAGCGCGGGGCAGGGCTGTATAAACGCCTCGGAATGGGAGCCGCAGTGTGTACCGGCGCGAACACACAAAGGCCCACGCGCTACGGGACAAACAACAGGTTTGTGTGCTTGGAGCAGGGGCTGTCTCAACTTACCCGGGAACCCTTTAAGACACTGGTCAGTTAATGTGGTGTTGTAGTACTGGGTCAGAACCAAAGCCTGCATTCCAATCTCTTTTCAGGCAAGATTGGAACTTAGAGTTCATTAAATGGTGCGTCCGTCAGACGCTGAAATTGTGACTTACTTCTCCGTGGCTGCCCAGCAAACAAGGGTTTCGCCAGAGAGACAGACAGACAGTGTGTCGGGTTATGCCCAGACCGCACGTGATAAACAGCCAAACAACAGGAGACGACGACGACAACAACAAGCGCTAGGGTTGGCATCTGTGTCTGTGTGTGTTTGTTTGTGTGCGTGTGTGCGTGCGTGCGTGCGTGTGCATGTGTGTGTGTGCGCGTGTATGTGTGTGTATATATATGTGTATGCGTGTGTGTGTGTGTGTGTCTGTGTGCGTACGATCGACCAGGCAGTGTGAACGGTACGGACAGGTCGCGCATCCTGAGGCCACTCTGCTCCTTGTACAGTGTAATCTGTTTACAGCACGAGGGATATTAATCCGATTACTCCAATCTATCACCTGCGTTCCTTTAGCCAGCCAAGTGCCTCTTCCTTCCCCATACCAGCGCAACGTAATCCCCACAGCTACATAATGTTATGTAACAACCCCCTCGCTGGGGCCTTGTCATTATCACCAAACGCCTCCAGCACACTGGCAAGGTGAGAGACTCGCCTGCTCACCTGGATACCCCAGGACGAGGCCGCTCTCTAGCCGGGTCTCTCACACAATAGCACACAACAGACCTAATGTCATATTAATAGTATTACATCAGGCCCTCCCAATCCGAACAGGTGAGATCAGATTCCACTGTTAAATCTTCAGCCAGGTGCACTGGGACAGGTGTGAAACAGACCAGTCACAGCTGGGAAATTGATCCACCCCCCCAAGAAATGGGTAACTATGCAACAATGCCCTTCTAGCGCACGAAGAGACACGCGTAGCTCAGTCTTTACATTTCCTGACGTCATCAAGTACTCGCCTATGTCGTTTCAAGGCCCTTGAGATGGGAGGGGGGCGGAGAAAGGGGGTAGGAGGAGAGGAGCGGAGGGGGGGGTAACCTGATATAGCGGTGACTGAGATAGCCCGGATGTGCTGAACGTCGCCGCGAGACTCTGCGTTAGCCCCGGTAACTGACACGCGAGACCGGAGCCTCTTCTCGGGTTTCAGAAAATTTCACCTGAGCGCTCCGGAGACTCTCTCAGGCCCCCGGGGGCCAGCGCTGGAGCGAGCGAGAGAGAGAGAGATCTCACCTGAGCCCCGTGGCTATCGGAGCACAGCGGCCCAGTGCCCGCCTGTGTGCCAGGAGAGATCCGGTTTCCCACCGACAGAAGGCAACACTGCCCAGATCAGCCCTGCGCCTCCCGCCCTGACATCTTCCATGTTGTTGTTTTAGTCCCGCCCCCTCCCCCCTTTTTATTATCCCTTAGGTTTTTGGCCCTCCAACACCATTCCCCCCCCCGCCCACCCCGTGCTACATTACATACATTTTACATTTGGGGCATTTAGCAGACGCTCTTATCCAGAGCGACTTACACAGTTTACATTTTTTCTTTTACATGGAACCCATTTATACAGCTGGATATTTTACTGAAGCAATTCAGGTTAAGTACCTTGCTCAAGGGAGAAGCTCTTTCACAAACGTTCTTCAGATGTGCATTTTCTCTGTGTCCCCCCTCCCCCCCTTTTGTCGAGCTCTGTTCGGTCTATCGAGCGAAGCAGGCAACGGTTGCGAGGTCAGTCCGTTCTCACACTCCTCTGAACGTGATCGCTGAGCTCCTGCTGCAGAATCCCGAAACTGCAGATGAAGCCCAGACTCTGGTCAGAACACAACTCTTATTTCCTGTTTCCTTTTATTCCTGTGCCAATAAATTATCGCCCCCCCACCCAAACAACCCTTTTTTCTAGCCAGCCCGAAAGCCAAGTACTTCCCTCCAGAGGCCGAGTCTGAGCAGGTCAATGAAATAAGTCTCAATGTCTCCCGCCTCGCCTCTGTCACCGCTTTGAAAATATCTACCTGCAAGAGCCGGCAATCAAAACAGGTGTGTTTCTTAACGACCGGTTTCAGCTTCCCACACGCTCTCCAGGGCGGGGAGAGAGCAGGACAAACTTACGCCATTATTATGGAGGGCCCACATGACGGCAGACTGCAAATGGCGTGATGGAAAATTTCACAAGCGCATTATTTAGAAATGATGGAGGCTTCCGCTCTCAGGTACAGTGTGTTCCAAGCCAGTCGGCAGGGTGTCCATGAGAAACATTCTGAGTGTGTGTGTGTGTGTGTGTGCGCATGTGTGCGTGTCTGTGTGTGTGTGCGTGTACAGCCTCTGTGCATTGTGTAAGTGTGTCCGTGTGTGTCTGACAGCGTGTGCACTTTTGTGTGTTAGTGTGTGTGTCTGTGCACACAGCATCAGTGTGCTTGCTGGCTGAGTGGGTGTGCATGACTGTGTGCCATCCTACAGTGTGCACATGAATATGTATGCTGAATGTGTTTGTCTCATGGGTGAGTGCGAGCGTATGTCATATGTGCAGTGATTTGTGTCTGTCACACTCGTGAGAGTAAGGGACCAGGACTGCGTGAGACTGTGTGTGTGTGTGTGTGTGTGTGTGGGGTGGGCGGGGAGAGACAAACGGCAACACTACAATCAACATCATCATCATCACCAACACATCCATTAGCGGTAACGTAAATCCCCCGGTCTAAATTCACCAATGACATAAAGCCCCATGAGCTCACGGCTGCCCCACACCTGATCTGTCCCGCTGGGGGGGGTAGGCGGATTAACCGTATCTCTCCGCCGCCGTATGAAAATCACAAAACAGATAAAGAATTGTAAAAAAATTAATAAACCAGAGCGTTCTGGAATATAACAACAACAAGCTGCCTCTCGGAGCAGCGTAATGAGAACAGCACCCGCTCGCCCAACAATAATCCCCTTGTTCCCTGACACTGCCAAAAACGCACATTACACATTTGTGTTCTGTGCCACCCATAAGTCCCCCTGGTCCCGCTCTCTCCTCCGCTCCCCTCCTGGAGCACAGGATAGCACAACGCCACGCTCCAAACAGCCCCTGGGTCAAACGCCAACTCCCCGCACCCACCTCCCCTCCGAACCCTGAAAGTCCGACAGGTTTGACGGTAACGTCAACATCAAAGATATCCTGTAAGAACCCCGTGCGGGGAGCAATGAACACTCCGCACACTGCGAAGGTGTGTCAGGTGCGCACTCTACCTGTGCAGTGCGGTGCGGTGCGGTGCGGTGCGGCGCTCCACCAGGGGTAACAAAAGATGCTTCTGCTGCAAACAAAGACCGGGGCACCGGAAGCCCTAACGAGCTTGGGACAATTAAGGAGCCAGAGGGGCTCATTAAAACAGGAGGAACTGCAGCCATACCAGAGTCCACGGTCTAAGGGTCAGACCCACACCTCTGGGGCAGGGAGAGAGGGGGTAACCGGTGTGGATTTGTGGGGCAGGGTGCCATTCGTTGTTGCGGAGAGAGAGGGTCTGACTGCAGCAATTTACAGCGTCCACACTCAGTCACACATGACTGAACTGGAGCACCACGCAAGGCTGTGCGGCTAACGCTAACCACTCCACCTCGCCTCTCTTAAGCGTTGACCTGGCTAGAACAACGCATTTTATAATGTGTGTGTGTGTGTGTGTGTGTGTGTGTGTGTGTTTGTGCCTATGTGTGTGCGCGCAGGCATTGGTGGGTCTCGTTCTTTGAGACACCGCAGTAGTCTCAACACTGCCGAATCACATAAAGTGTCCTAATTTTTTGCAGGCGTTTGCTATCGTTCCCATCCTGCACCTGAGTCAAAGAAAACAGCCTCAGCCTGGCTGTGTGAGATAACTGTGCGGCAGAGAGGAATACAAAAGGAAAAATTGGTGAGGAATTCTTAAAAATTAAAAAATTAAAAAAAGGTTTGTTATGGTAGCTCACACCCCCTCCTGCCAAAGCCATCTGCGTGGCATTTAAAATAACTGCTGGCACTTCTTCAGCGCCAAAGGCATACTCTCTCCGTGGGTATTAAAGTAAAACGGCGATCGCCAGACCCGTGACCGTTCGGCAGCACGCGCTCCTGTCTCGCACACCTGCAATGCTGAAGCGAGGGCTGCCACTGCGTCTAAAACTGCTCCCCACTTTTGCGCTTCGCCCCATTGACAATTCAACAGCCCCCCCCCCCCCCCGCTCATTTACGCATGCAACCTACATCTTAGTACTGAATGGTGCACATCCGAGCCAGATATCGCTTGCCGTTGCGTTGTTTTATCTATTAATAATGCACGCCGGGTTTTTCTTCATTCACCTAAGCTCTTTGCGTCTTTTGTTTTCATTAGTTTAAGAAACGTACGTCTTTTGCCATCATTGGCATCAGCATACATATTGTCAACGTGCTGATAATATGCGGTTTCATTGAGAAAAATTCCGCGCGCAAAGAACGCACGACCTGCATTAAACATGAGGTGTAGGCTGCGGTTAAATTAGGGTCAGGTAGAAAAACGGACCTCAGGCAATCGATGCAAAATGTCAAATATGTCAAAAATGTGAAACAACGTTTGTCAAACAAATATTAAAACATGCGACGTTATGAAACCGTACCTGCATTTTGTCAGACGTAAACACCTCAGTGTCTACCTCGCAGGCGATGAGCGTCAACATCTCCAGTTTCATATTTATCGATGGCATACCCTTTGAAGCAGGAGTTAAAATAAATAAGAAATATGTCTATTAAAAAATGTATATATTTCGTTAGGTCTCTTTGACTTCAGCGGCGATGCAGTCCCAGGTGCCTATAAGTCCTGTAGATCAGCTTGAGCAGAAATGCTCGAGGCTTTCGCTGGCGTTCGTGTGCGCCGTCAAAAATGCGCTCTGCAAGTGCTGCTCGCTGCCGGTTCGCTCCAGTCTCTCTCACTCCGCACACTCGTGCAGACTGGCTGACAGCGACCGCGGACGCACCAACCAGAGCGCGCCGAGGCGCAGCGTTGACGTCATCACCACCCTGCTTGCTCATTTGCGATGCTGCTGATCTCCCGGCCCTGCTCGAGCTGCGGAGCGGCGCTCCGTGCCCTGCGGACCGTAGCCCGCGTTTCTTTCTCTCCCCCTCCCTCCCTCCCGCTACCAACCAAACACACACCAAGGGCCGCAGCAGTACTGTACCTTACCGTACTGTTCTACCAATAGGTCTGCCCTGAACTGCGACAGCTGCTCACTGCAACTCTGAATAATTGAAATGAAAGGGTCGCTCCCTCCACCACGCTGTATCGAACACCTAGCACAGGCTGCAGAGGCCTTTATGCCAAATAGCTACATACTTTGAGCAACATTGGCACCCTTTTGTTTGAGAGGGGGAGAGGGAGGTGCAGGACCCCAAAAGATAAATATGTACTGAAAATGCACTTCATGTACTGAAAAAGGCATTATATCTACTACTATAAATACGCCCTCTATAAATAGACTATACATACGCCATCATAACACTATCAGTAGCTAATATGCTCGAAAGACTGCCCTACCTACCTCGTTTAAGTACATGCGTCACTGCGCAGTGTAAGATTTAATCAAACACAAATGTTCTGCTGGTCACAAACTAATCCACTCATACACTCTATCCTCACCATTTGCCACTACGATACGTAAAGTTGTCTAAGAGACCCCACAGATCAATTAACACCATACTCAGATCAATTAACACCGTACTCAGATCAATTAACACCGTACTCAGATCAATTAACACTGTACCCAGATCAATTGACACCATACCCAGATCAATTAACACCATACCCTGGTCCAAACTGGGTTGTTCCTCAAACACAGTTGTACCAGATTTCCATGCAGATTTCAATGTAAGCATCTCAAGGGGATTGGTCAGAAAGCTTTAGTTTTGGTTTGAAATGAGTTTGTGTTGCTGATGATTGGAAGTCCTGAAACAATCACCTTGAGATGATTGGCACGTGGACAGACCACAATGGTACAATGGGCTGAGCTAATCACACCTGGTCTGAGCACTGTCTAAGGAACCACCTTCGAAAAAGTAAACACGTTCATTTTCTTTCTCTCCTGTGTGCACTGGGATCACAGCATACATTGGGGGTCTAGTTTTGTATGTTTCTCTGTTGTATCTGTGGGCAATACATTGTTATTCCTTTTACTTCTGTGTCGGTAGCAGTAGCAGTATCCTTTCTGGTGTAGCACTTGAGAATTGAACTAGGAAATGATAGTGTTGACGAGTCTGTTTTGTGGGTATTAGTCGTTTCCTTACCGCAGGTAATCACAGCTGTCCCCCTGTGTCCCTCCCCTTGGAGAAAACAACCTTTTTCCAAGCAGTTTACACCATGCAGTCCGCTTCATTTTGCGTAGCAAACTTCTGATGAGATTTTCCACCTCCAGTGCCCTCTTGATTGTTCTGGCTGTCAGCATGGGGTAAAAGGCAGGAGTCACTGAGATTAGCTTCCAAAGCAGAAGGTTTATTTGGACCTTCTCCTTTGTCATCATTGGAAATGTCCTGATTTGCTCCCAAATCTGAATCGAGTACCCTGGCAATTTCTCCAGCTGGCCTCCCACATCTCCTTTCTTTCAGACATAACGGACTGCAGAATGCAACGTTGCGAATGAGTGCCAATACTGGTACACAGGGCCACACAGAGAAAGCAGGCCAAAGGTGAGACGTTGTGTCTTCCTCCCTCTCAAGTCTAGGCAAGCGTACTTTGTCAACTTCGGCGTGAAACAAAGGTGGAGGATGACGTGACATGTTTCGGAGGACAGAGCTTGCTTGTCTAAGCTCTCCCAGAGGTTTTTTTTTTAAAAGGTCCTGACCCTCTGCGGTCATTAAAGGCCCAGTGAAAGAGTAGGGGTGTTAAGCCTGGTGTCCTGATAACATTCCCATAAAACCGTCTGTATATCTGTATATCTATCCACCTGCATCTGATTGGCTACACAATTTGCCAAACCTACTTTCATTCCCCAGGTCAACGCTGCAATATATAACAACAACAATAATTGAGTGTAATGGCCATGGCATGTGGTTTACATCGTTTTCATGTTCATCAAACCATTCAGTGCCCTTTGGATGGGGGCATTGTCATCCTGGAAGAGACCACTATATATGTTTAAAAAACTAAAAAACATAAGTAACAATAGTAGGGATTGCCATATTATGGGTGTGGCCAGGCATGGTCAGAGCAATGCTGATCACGACTGAACAATTGTGTTGTGTAGCCATACTGGATGTGATGTCAGTGAGGGACCCTTAGTAGCTGGGAATGTGCTGCAGTCAGCCGCAACTTCCACCACAGTCTGAAAACACACCTCTTCAGACTGCACCTTGACTCTTAACCCAACCCTAAAGGAAAAAAAAGAAAAAACCTACTACTCGTTGTACTTACTTCGTTCTAATCATAGTCAACTTGCTTTAGCACTAGTGTTGTATACAGGGAGGGATGTGCTTGAAGCTGTAGCAACATGTTCTTTACCTAGTTAAGCTGAATGCACCTTCTGTAAGTCGCTTTGGATAAAAGCATCTGCCAGATGACTGTAATGTAGTGTAATGTATTGAAATGTAATGTAACAAGTGTGCTAAATGTGAGACGTGAATGTAGTGAAAACTAACGGACATATTGTGAAAACATAAAAGCATAGGTTTGGAGGCCATACAGACATCTATAAGCTACGGTGAGAAAGCATGCCAAATATGAACAAATTTAGGTCAACACTATCAAATGACTTAGGGCTGAAAAAAAACACACAAAAAAACAGAACAAAAGAAACAAAGAACAAACGTGAAAGGGCCCAATCAGAAAGCTTTCACCCTGTCGGCCCTGAAAACCCAACAAAGAGAGCCAGAGGAAACCCTCCCCTTATAGCGTACAGATCTACTTCCTGAGAAACTGTTTTCATTTGCAGTGAAAACTCCTTCGCATTATAAGGACGGTAACAACGTTAACTGGCAAATATATAAACGTTTTTACTGACAACGGCCATTTGGTGAGGTCTGCCCTGAAATAAAACCAATGCCCTGGAGTGGGACAGAGTGGGATGTATACAGCAGAACCTGGCGTGGAGTAGCCAGAAGGTTGAAATTGTTCAGCTTTTTTGCGTCTGGCTGCCGGGTATTTTTAAGTGCCAGCAGCTGTGGTCGGTTATGGAGCGCTCTACCTCCCTCTCCCCCGCTGAATAATGACAAGAACTGTGTTGCTGCTGCCTCGTCACTCTCCCATCTGAATGTCCACGAGCGCATCCGATAACAGCCTCTACCTGAATGTGCTCATCAGCGCTGCGTCAACACCGCACAATGGCTGCGTAATGAGATTTTGTGGACGACGTCACAATGGCTGGTGGGCAGCTCTGGAATTTTTCCTTACCAAGGAATTTTCTGACGAGTGGCAACAGTGGTGGTCCTGGAACTGGAGAGTGTGTTGCAAGTGCAGGTGCACAGGGCATGACAAAGTTATTAAAATGCAGGCACATATAATAACACAATGAATATTCATGTATTCTCATAATGTTATTTATAGCTGCAAAGCCTCAATCAGGTCCTCTTAACCATTACTGTTGCCAACAGCTCCTCCCTCACTGCAGTCCTGTTTGGCCACAGCTTCAACAGAGTCAATCAATCACGCTCAGTCACTAACCAAAGGTCAAAGGTTACATTACATCACCAGCTGCACTATTCAGAATGCAGTCGCTGTGGCCTTGACGTAAGTGTAATAAACGTATGATGTAATGCCTCTGAACAGGGAAAGAGACAAAATTGCCTCACATTTCCAAAATACAGACCTACCCCAGTTTTTTTGCAGGGTACCTCAGTATTTTTGAAAGCAGGGTATCTGAGTAACCTCAAACAGCCCAGCAGCACACCTAAGAGGTTGTTCTGAACGGAGGGGAGAAAGAGGTGAAAGTGTGGCTAAAGGCAAATAATGAGGCTAATGAGTCTCGGACAGAAAACAAAAGGCATTCGGTCCCGCCCAAAGGTCAAAGGTCACATCACGTCTCCCTTCAGAGGGCAGGGGGCTGACTCCGTCACCATGGCACTGGTTTGGCCATTGGGATGGGGTGGGGGATGGTGGGGGCACGACGGGCCCAAAGGAGAGAGATATTAATGGAGGTGTCGATGCAGCATCGCGTAGTGCATGAGCGCCCATCAGGGTCCGATTGGGGCTGACTTGGGCGCGCAGATCGAAGCCTGTGGGGTCTGCTGCTCGCCCGGCCTGTAGATCAATACAGCCGGCGTCAAGGAAACGGCTCGGTCACGACAGTCCTTTAAGAGAGACTGCGTTTCCCACCAATGATGGAGTAAGGTTTCTGGGCTCAAATCCCTTACGGCTCTATTGTGGTGGGGACCCCTTTTTGTCAGTAGGGTTCTTTGCTCTAAAAGGTCGCCCATCATAAAAACAAATAAATTTATAAAACTAAACAAAAAATCATTTCCGTTTTCAGTCTATAAGAAAAAAATAGAGCTAAATGTGAGGCTGAGTTTGAAGAAGGCAGTTTTTGCTTCTTGTTGCAGCGGGTCAATGTGCAGGTGTTTGTGGGCATAGTCAGCCTGTGCTGAACACCGTACCATAACAAAAGCACTGAAGGTTCAGTGTTGAAGCTAAATTAACTAAATTATAATAAAATAATATTTTACTGATCACTCAACACACATGATCCTTACACATGGCAGTGCTGCACCTCCAACTCAGCCTTTGTCCTGCCCAGCTCAATCTTTATGCGCCATTGAGAGAGAAAGTTTTCAAATTAATAACCAATTATAAAGGACACTGAAAGGAACCATTGACCACTATTGTTATAATTTGTAACAAATTAAGGACATTAATGACACAATAAAACAAACATGGACATGGACAAAAGGAGGCATAAATAGGGTACAGATAACCTAAAGCGTAAAACCGTCAGTCTTGTATGGCCCCCGCGAACTGATCCACTAAGCTAAGCCAGGCTCAGCTCTGTGGAGAGTGCACAGCAACAGAGAAAGTTCTGGAAGTGCAGCCTGCATTTGAACTGAGACAACAACAGACATTCATTCACAAAACATTGAGACTGGTGGACAAGGTCGAGCCAGAACATGCACTGCCCCCTATGGCAGATACTGATACTACACTGTCATTTGTTATTGTGGAGGCATATACAGGTAACTGGCCAGGGCCCACCCGTCCCCGGGTTACCAAAGTGTTGCCTTTATTTTGGCAGCTACCTGTATTTGTAATGCATAAATCGTTGTTGTAGAAATACTAAAGTATTAGCCTTTGGCAGTATTTTTTACACCTCTCAGGCATGTAGCAGTGGCTCGGCACATAGGCTATAGGGACTATGGTTTCAGGTGCCCGTTGAGGCAGTACCTCCAGTGCCCTTGTACAAGGTAACCCTGGAGGGGGTCACAGAACGTTTAGGAATATTAAGTTGCACCAGATTAAAGATGCAAAGCAAAACAGTCTGCTAAGCAAAATAAACAAACGATGTAATGCCCTGCTCGACTTAGCTTGAAGAGCTATCCTTGCCACTGCCTTTCAGTATCAATATACAGGTCACCTGAATAAATTCATGGCTTTTCCTGTCTATCGAAGGGCCAAGTGACAAACCTAAGTCATTTTCCTTAATTACAGAGAGGGGGAAAAAACAGGTAAAAAAAATACTACCAAAGGCTAATAATTTAGTATTTAAACCAGCTATGTGAAATTACAAATATGTTCATTCGGAATAATGAGTGACAGCATAGTAGTAGTATCTGACCAAAGGGGGCAGGGCGCATTCTGGCCTCGACCCTGTCCACCAGTATAAGCAATCTCATAGAGGCCTGCGGAATGCCTCTCACACCAGAGTTAACCAAGTCAGAGCTGTCATTAAGCAAAAACTAGAAGGCCATCCGGGTGGCGTAACGGGATGCAAGTTGCCCACTGCAGCTGCGGTTCGAAACGCGACTGCGTGATTCGTGACTCCCTGACCAGGAGTGCCGCTAGGGGGTGGCAATTGGCTGTCTGCCCCAGAGGGAGTGGAGAGAGAGAGCCGGCACGAGATCGCTGAGGAGCGGTAAGGCGACCTGGTAAACATAGTTTGGTGAGTCCAGTCTCGAAGGAGGTGGATCATTGCCTCGAGGTATTAGCTTGTCCCGTGGGGGTGGGAGACAAGTTCATGGGGGGAGGGTAAATCGAAAGAAATAGAGGGTATAATTGACCACTAAATTGGGAGAAAATACAGGGGGAAAATCTGTTTTATTTTTTTATTTTATTTCAGATTTTATTTTCTCCCAATTTGGTAGCCAATTGCACCTGCTATTTTCAAGTCAATCCCCCCCTTGTAATGTGAGTTCGCTGCCGTAGCCCTGTGACCAGTAGTGATGAAGGCAAAGTATTGTCTCCTCCAAAACGGCACTCGCCAGGCCGTCGACCGCAACCCGGTACTACAGAGCCACTCCTGTGTGCAGCGAACGTCCTGTTCAAAGATCAGATTGACTGATGAACTGTTGCAGGCAAACTCGGGATTCGCTTAAAATACACAAACATTTTGAACCCTTTATATTGTTTGTATTTTTATTTTAACGGCTTTGTTTTTATTTTTAATTAAATAGAGAGCACTTTGAGTATGAAAAGCACCATATTAAAAAACGTTGCTGATTCTACTACTAATACTACTACTACTATTACTACTAACATTGTTTGATTATTATTAACAATCCTAGTAAAAGGAAGTCCAAAAAACGGAAAAACAACAAAAAACTTGATGCAGGTGAGGAGAAAATTCACTGGTTAGTCACATGCTTGGCATCTAGACATTTTGCATGACACTGAAATCAAAATGACCATGAATCGAAATCTGACAATTTTTGCCCAAATATGGAAATTGGCCATCTTTTTGGTTGCTTGTTTTATTTAGTAGGTGACATTAGACAACCTAGCTACACACCCACTAACACAGTGTCCAGTTTCCAAAACAAGATCCCTGCACACATAACATAACTGCGTCAACATAACTGATCAGATCACTATCGGTCAAAAGTTTTAGAACACCCCCATTTTTCCAGTTTTTACTGAAATTTCGGCAGTTCAAGTCCTGTGAATAACCTGAAATGGTACAACGATAAGCGGTAAACTGCCAGAGGTTAAAAAAAAGTTGAGGTTACCAAAAACTGAAAAAGAATGTACATTTCAGAGTTATAAAAAAAGGCCCTTTTCAGGGAACAAGTAATGGGTTAACGTGGGTTAACAGTCACTTTGTGAAAGTCCTTTCGCCTACTCAACAGCGTACAAAAACCCTGCGTGATGAACCGAAGATTTCAAATTTTGATTAATCGGTCCATAAGACCTACTTCCAGTCTTAAATAGTCCACTGGCGGTGCTTCATGGCCCAGGCAAGCCTCTTTTTCTTATTTTGCCATCTTAGCAATGGCTTTCTTACTGCCACTCGACCTGTCAAACCTGCAGCTCGAAGTCTTCTCTTCACAGTTGAAACTGAGACTTCCTTACTTCGACCAGTGTTAAGCTGTGCTTGAAGCTGTTGTCCTGTGAGCCACCTATCATGCAAGCTGTTGACTCTCAGAAACTTGTCTTCTGATTTTGTTGTGGCTTTGGGTCTGCCAGACCTCTTTCTGTCAGAGATTCCTCTGTGCCTTTTGATGGTGTAGGAAACTACTCACTGCCAAAAATTTACATTATTTCTCAGTTTTTGGTAACCTAAACTTTTTTGTTTTACCTCTGGCAGTTTACTGCTTACCTTTGTACCATTTCAGGTATTCACTGGAATTTAACTCCTTAAATTTCAGTAAAAACTAGAATATAGGGGTGTTCTAAAACTTTTGACCAGTAGTGTATATATATATATCATTTATTTATTTTAAATCGGTAAATGGATTGGCCTTAACAATCCAGATCAGTGCACCCCCGTCTCTCACTACTTCACACGTTGGCGTTCCCTCACACGCACGCACACACAGTCACAAGGCTAATTACAGCGATGTGGATGACGGAACCCTTAATGACATAAAAGTGTGAGAGCTTGCTGTGAGAAGGAAAACCATTTGCATGGTGACAATGCATCAGGGAGCCCTGCTGGACAGGATAAGTACTGCACACTATCAGCCACGTCAAACACACCCTGTTTTCACATTCATTCACACATTCACCCATCATTGAGATGTGCTGCATGAATCATCACCCACCATAAATTACAAACCTACAAAAATCATTGGATAAAGCCTGGACCAAAAGAAGATGCCAGGAAACATTATGCACCAAAAAGCCTAATACTTTCTTCTTTAAAACTCAAGGAACTCAAATGTTGTTGTTGTGGTCAATGTGTAAGTGTAAAATCAATCAAAACAGTCCCACCAAAAATTTACTTTTGAAGGAAATAAAATAGAAATAGCCCAGACCCAGAGTAGCAGGGGTCAGCTAATATTCCTCAGTGAGGAATCGGCATTACGGGAGAGGTGCATTGTGGCAGAGGGAGGGTTGCATTATGGGATAGGGAGGGTTAAATTATGTTACAAATGTCAACCGCTCTGGGTAAAAGCCGCATACATTTTTATTAAAAACAGCACTGCAAGGGGGTGGCCGGGTGGTAGGACAGATAAAGGCACTTGTTCTGTGTGCAGGTTGCCCACTGCAGCCTCCTGTTCTGGGGCGGCAATTGACTGTTTGCCCCAGGGGGAGGGGGGAGGGAAGCCGACATCAGTTTGCTGCGTGCGAGTGGCTGTGTGTGTGTCGGAGTTGCAGACTCACGTTGTACAAGGGTTCTAGTTGACACAGAAGAGGGTATAATTGGCCACCAAATTGAGAGAAAAACCACACACACACTGATGCCAGAGCGTGTGACACGCTGAGCGTTTGAGAGATCAGTACAAGGAAACTTGGAGCTTTTTACCTGCCTCGGAGCTTGGAGCAGGCTGGTGTGCACTGCATAACACCACATTCCCTGCCAGAGCAGTCTCCTCTATTGGTCTCTAGAGCAGATCAGCAGCCTGGCTTCCTCGAGAAAGAGGGCAGTTAACCTCCAGACATGGCTCATGGCACAGTGAGCTCATGGGCAAGTTCCCCCATTTGTCCACCCCTGGCGTGTTCATTTGGTATGCCATTTCTTCTGCCAATGTAGTGCAATGGGGGAAAACAGAAACCAGCATGTGGTATTACGTTAAAACAATGCTCTGCATTGTCTGCTAAGAAAGCTCACCAGAAATCATGACTGTGACCTTAGCTATATACTATAATCTCATGTTTTTGGTGAAAATAAATGTAATTGAAATTTTACCATGTAAAAAAAAAATACTTCCGTTGACTTGTTTTCCATATGACATGTAGCTAGCTAGGCAACATTAGCTACCTAGGCTAACGTTACTGCAAAAATGCCTACATCAAACCAATGATGTTAATCTCACAGTTTACCTGGGCC